>JAJHUR010139419.1:0-37095 GCA_027495735.1 Lutjanus campechanus
TTGATGTGAGTTTCTCAAAGTATGGTGATCAAACATAGTTTAAATGATAATTAAAATTTGAAACGGTAACATAAATCAAAATTTAGCATGGTTTATTATTAAGCTGGTGATCGTTTCATCCCTACTATAAAGTCATGTATGCCTACTTTCACAGTCCTCTTATTCAGGCATTATGGCATGAATGCATACTTTCATTTAGAGATGTGATACCATTTTTCCTTCCCAGTAAGGATTCTGATACCGAAACTGCATATCGGCTTATAGTGAGTACCAAATACCAGTGTTAAAACAATACATTTGTATTATTTTTTAACAGCTGTATACTATCCCTGCATGGATGTGATGTAATTGCTGTCACTGTTATATGGCCTGTTTCAGGTTTAAAAAAAAAAAGGGAAGGGAAGTAGCAGGGTCCAGTTTCTGGTAGCAGTGTAACAACATACTGAATATTGCAACATTGTGATTAAAGAACGTCTTGATACCATACCAGACTGTGACAAAATTACATGGTTAATAATTTTATCTTATTATTTTTGTTTTATTTTATAAAAGGACTGCTTATGACTACTATGTCAAAGAAGGAAAATAGAAGCACTTTAAAGCTACCTCAAGGAACTTTCATATTTTGTTGATTTTGGAGGCCCATGAGGACAAAAGCAGTAATGTTTCCTCTGCTATAATTATATAATTTAAAATTTTCATTTTTCCTCCTCACTGTAACAGAAATAGTCAATCTCTGCAAAGGTCACATTGAGGTATCAGTATTAAACTGAGGCTGTTTTGTAAGCTTGTTGTAACTGGTTTAAGTTAAAAGGAACAACAAATTTTAAACAAAAGGACGTATTTTCAAATCTTTATTTTTCTTTATTTTAAATACTGCGATAAATATCATATCATGGCCTTTTTAATGTGGAATTATTGTACCTTAAGTTTTTAGTATTGTATCAGAGGCAATCCTGCTTTCAATCAAAGGTGCAAATCATATAATTTGGTTCCCTATAAATCATTTTCCTAAATCAAGTTTCCTGCAGAGAATAAATGAAGGGACTGATGCTACATTCAGCTTTGAGATAAATTAACAGCACAAATGCTTCATGAGGACACAGAAAAGGGAAAAAAAAGAGTCTGCTCTGTTGTTGTTAGTCATCCGTGATCCTGTCACTCAATGCTGTGGCGGCATAGGGTCTGCTTCCTGTTAACAAGATATGTTTACAGCATCAGCATTGGGCTCCCACCGTCTGTGTATTTGTGCATTTATACTCGTTGTCACTCCTCAGGATTGATGCATCCATGTGTCTGTTAACTATTAACTCATCAGGCACTGACGTCTTTGGGGAGACAGATAGAGACAGGGGTCCCTGGTCTTCCTCAGTACGCTCTGTGGCTGAGGCAGGCCTTCCTTTGTTATGGAGCCAAAATGGTGCCCAGTGGCAGGATGCTGTGTCTAACCATTAACTAGATTCTTGGCACTACTGATGCGACAAATCAGAACTTTAGGCTGGCGAAATATTAACCCCGTCTCAGCTGGGGCTCTTCCTCTATCATCCTGCAGATAAATGAAGAGATGCTGATCCTTCCATCACCATCAGCTTGTCCTTCCTCCTACTCATCCACTCTCTGTGTTTGTGTCTCTGCTGGCACCACTGACAGTGGCGTCTTGTGAAGGAGGAAGAGATTGATATGATGAGAGGTAGATGTGCTGCTTCCTGCCTCTGGACGAGAGAAAAGATAATTTATGGACTCATCACTTTGCGGGTCGTGAAAACAGTGTTCTTTTTTTTTTTCTAACAAACACTCTTAGAAATAAGGGTTCTTCCTGAAAGGCTGAGGTTCTATGCAGAATTATTTGCTTCTGAAGAACTGTCAAGGGTTCTTTGCAGGTTTCATTGTTAATGTTTCTTTTTTTGTTTTTTTGTTTTTTTCACTTGCACGATTGGGCCGGGGGGTCAGAAATCCCAAAGCCAAAAGTCGATTTTTCCTTGCCTCTTGTACAAATTGTTTTATTTATAAGCAGTTATCAAATAACTGCAAAGATTAAAGTTAACTGTCATGTTTAATCTAGAGTTGCAACACCTAAAATGTTGAGTAAAAAGTCAGAAAAGTCCAAGAAAGGTCAGTCCAAAAACAAAAGATATTCCATTTAATATGATAATAAATGGAGAAAATGTGAAAATGCCATATTTGAGATGCTAAAAACAGAATTTTCTGCCATATTTGCATAAAAAAAATGCTTAAACAATGAATAAATAATCAAAATAGTTTAATTCTTTTTCACAATTTGCCCAGTCAGGCAAATGAGTTTGTAGAACTACTAGCCCGATGCTACATTTACTTACCCCAGGCAAGCAGGCAGACTAAGGGTTCCATTAAGAACCCTTTTCACCCAAAGAACCCTTTGTGGAAGAAAGAGTTGTTCAGGAATGGTTGAGATTCTTGACAAATTCTTTCATCGAGGCTTTGTCAAGGGTTTGTTGTACCATAATATAAAAGGGTTCTTGGTAGAACTGCTAGTAGGCTTTTTCCACCAACATGGAACCGGACTTGTTCCAGTTCAAGCGACTAATTTTGACCCGTTCTGAGTATTTCTACGAAAAATAAATTGGCTTGAAGCTGGAGGAGGTTGGTTCCGAGCTCGATTTAAAAAATTTTATTAACATTCTACAGGTTGTTGTGCATTGCGCCCTCTCTTTTTTTTAAAGTTATATTTTTGGGCTTTTGTGCCTTTATTTATAGGACAGCTGAAGATAGACAGGAAAGGGGGCAGAGAGAGAGGGGATGACATGCAGTAAAGGGCCGAAGGCGGGAGTCAAACCAGCGGCCACTGCAGAGGACTAACAGCTTCCATACATGGGGCGGGCGCTCTACCAACTGAGCTAAACCTCCGCCCCGCTTTGCGCCCTCTCTTGATAACATCCTTGATTACAATTGTTCTGCTCAAAACTGAGGCAAACGCAGGGTGGTTCTCTAGATAACACCAAGGTTCTGAGAATCTTGAAGGAGCTATTTTTAATTTTTCATTATTTTTCATACAGCGTTCTGGGTGATCCCTTTCATAGATGTATGACTCTTCATGTCAAGTTTGAGGTAGAACTCTCTGAAAGAGTTCCAAGAGGTACCGTTAGAAAAGGTTCTACTAGAAACTTATGGGACAAGCTGAAGAACCCTTGAGGGTTCTAGTTAGCACCTTCATTTCTAAGAGTGAAGAATAACCCTCAAAGAAATTATCATTATGAACGAATCCAGAAGTATGATTGAAGTTGAACAATCACTTAAACAGTCGCAGAGCCGGCACAATCAAGGACTTTAATTTATGTAGCAGATTCTCTTCATTTGTGATCTCCCGCCGCACCTGTGCAGTCATTTTTAATGTGAGCGTGTTTCGGTTCATACGGCCCATTCACCGTGCCCTTGAATGTTGTAGGTCTCCCTGAGTTTAACACCTCTGAAATATTTTCTCCCTCCTTCCATGAGGAGTTAAAAGGGTGACAGATTTAGCTGTTGCCTCCATCATTAAATCCTGTACCCCTTCATAAAGTCAGCAGACCTCCGCGGTGTCTCGGTCCCAGCGCTGTAATGGCCGCTCATGGTCCAAATGGACTGAAGAGCTTTCATGTGTCCTGAACAGTCTACTCCTCTCATTACGGCCCATAGTGGTCTCACATCAAACAGGCTCATTATTTTCATCGAGGGAGGAAGCGCAAAGTGTGTGACGAGTTGGAGCTACAAAGTGACTACCAAGTTCAAATAAAATCTGCACTTTGTGGTTATGCTATGCAAGCAAAATGCTGCAGAGATTAAAGTGTTTCTCCAGACGGATGACATGAGGCTTTAAGTCACTGGTTTGCACTATTTACATAAAAATTGTTGTGGGGAATTATGTGAAATCAGGGCATCTAATGTTCAAGCTTCTTTATGCATGCTGAGCCATAATAGTGCTAAATCAAAAATATACTGTGATTATGTTGGATAAGATTAACATTCAACATCAGTACCTGTGAATATCCTGCATCATAAATGGCTTTTCACAATCTGATCATTAAGGCGCAGCAGCAACAATGTTTTGATATCACAGTGACCATCATCATATTAGCTCTCAGCTGAATTATGCCTATTTATAGTTTTGAAGCATTTTTACATCATTTACATAAAAAGCCTCTATTACTAGCCTAATTTAATATTAGCTGACAACAATTTGACAAGGCAAGATCAAAGGTTAAGCTAACACACAATGGCTGTTAACTCCATTAACATGGAAATGAATGCAACAACTCAATAGCCTGTTGTCATACCTACAGTGAACAGCCTAAATAAGTTGCAGTGAAAAATCACAAGGGCCGTACTTGATAAGACATACTCGTGTTACTATGGCAACATCCATGGCTCAAGCTAAGAATGCAGAGATCTGGATAATCGTTGTCATTGTGATACAGGGGGCTTTTGCTATAAGACCCGTGTATTACTATATTGGGACATTAATGCGTTTGCAGTCAGCAAGATCAGTTTCCATTCAGAAATCGTCTCAACAATGACTATACATGCACCGAGCTGCCTGCAGCACAAAAGACTCTGTCCATCATTATATTTCAGTGTTCAAGATTAATACTCTAGACTCCCTCCTGTACAGATATGTGCTGTATTGGACCAATTAAAATGGCAATAATGTGGCAGTGTGCATAAATAAAGATTCGTGGTGAACATATTCTGTTTTTAAGTTTTTTTCTGACAAGACATTTGTTGGATATCTTGTAGAAATTAAATTAGTGAGCTGGATGTAAGATGTGCAAACTGACTACATATGCATGTGCTCTGTTAAAGGCATACTATCCAGAATTCACCTAAAAAAGAGAAATGTATAGACTCATATAAAAATAATCTCTCTCAATCATCACTTGTGACCCACTAGAGGTGTGTGGTGTCTATCTGCAGAGACCCTGCATTCTGCCTCTATTTTCTTATTTTCTCATTAATTCGCTTTGCTCGGGACACTGACCTAAAACGTAGATTTTTGATGACCCGGGAATGAGACTCAACAATCAACTGTCTTTCTGGTGCATTTATAAACAGCACCTGACAAATCCTGCATATTCCACCCTTAAATAGAGCATTTTTTAAATAACTGTTTGTATTGTTGTGCATGTTATTGCAAGAAAAAAAACAAAGGTTCCAAATTGCACAGTTTTTATTTGCTCATGTTATATGCTCATTTCTGACCAGTAAATTCCAAAATGTATCACTAAAATTTGCATACTTTAGTGGAAATGAAAGCTTTGCAACTATTTAATGGGTCCTTGGAATAAACCACACCGCTGAAAAACATTTGTAAATTTGTACAAGTGAAGAAATTGAGGTAATAACTCCTCAGTAAACCGGCTTTACGGTTATAACATCTCTGCAGAATACTGATCAATTTGTAAAGCGCCAACTGTAAGTAATAACAGCACCGTTTGCCAAAATTACTTGAATACCTCTTCGAGTGATGTCCAAATGTTTTATATTTACCCGTTATTTGGTCTCTCGCCCCAGAGTGTCTGTGCACACACACACACACACACACAGATTTTTATAGCTGGACTGCTTGAGAATAAACTGTACACTTACAGTTGCATTGTCGTGCAGTGAATGTGATAATGATTTTCAAGCTGTTAGCCTGCAGTTTCATCACATTTTATGCCTTTAATGAGAGTAAGTGGCACTTGAGGTGATGTATTGATATCGGCTGAGCTCCCACAGGCTTGTATGTTGTTCTATTGTGTCGCCCTGAGTGTTAACAGACCGACCAAAGCCCATTTGACTCAGTCATGTTGCAAGAATTCCTCCTCCTTTGAGGATTTTACACAGGTTTAGTCTGCACTGCATGTGGTCTCTGATTAGTGAGTGGAGAGCTGTGTGAGGTTTCTGTTCTGTTTACAGAGGATTTGATGACAGTCAAATCCTATATATGTCTTACATCTTGAAGTTTGTGCATATTAGACATATTAGCTAGTAATTTTAGAGCATTATATATGACATAAATAAGAAAAATGTAGACAAATTCAAATAATTCATTAAACAAAATTAAATCTTAACTATCAGAGGGGATTGTAAAATACCATATTATAGAAAAATACCCTTGGGCAGTCCCCCTTTTCAGCCTTTTTTAATTGAACAACACAAACCTGGACCAGTATACCCACAGATCTGAGGAACATCACATCCCTCAATTCTTTCTCTGAATCTATTAATCTGTCGTTACTGGACAACCAAACATGTGGACTAGTGAATATGTCGATTTTTTACTATTTGTCTGTGCTTATGTGCTCCTGTATGTTTTCTTTAAATGTTTTTATACACCTTCAACCTGCCAGGGATGGCAGGATGGCAGATTCATGGTTAAATCGGACACATTTGAGATAAAATAAGATAAGAAGACAGTATCATAAGGTAGTACACCAGGAGAGTACAGTTGTACACCAAAACACAATAATAAAATCCATAAAATAAAATAAAAATATTGAACAAGGCCTATGAGATAAACATATAAATATGTAGACAATTTGAAATAAAGATTTAAATAATAAAAAATCATAAATCATATAACACTACCTATGTGAGGGATAAGGTGGTTAGATGATAATGTAGATTGACTCAATGTCCCCAAGATCTCATGTAAAATAACATGCTTAAATAAAATAAACCATCCATCAAGACACAGTGTCTGCACAAGCAATTACAGACATATCAAATATTTGATTTGATCTTGTTCTGATGGCTGAAAAGTGTTGTTATATTTCTCTCAGTGGCTGTTATGTTCATCAGTTAATCCTTGTATATACTGGTGCCCCCTGCTGTTCAAAGCTTTATCTGCTTTCTCTCTCTTATTTTTCTTCGACTTTCTGTTGCTACATGGATTATTGATGTGTTTAACAGTGGGTTATTTAGTCTAACGTGACCTATTGAATGAAATTGATCTTAGGGTCAGATAGACATGATCGTTCCTTAGGAGGATATGATAAGAACTGCCTACATGGTAGTAATTATTGTCCCAAAAAGATCATTTTAGGCCTCCATTTATGATTATTTAAGCATGTGATCACCACAGTTGCTTCTAGATGTCATTCTTTCCCTTGACTTCACACTTGGCATCGACATAACTTAAAAATATGAGTCTAAAATAACTTAAACATACGTAATTTTGAGCGTCATACATATTAATAATAACAGACCTTGCCTATGTCCTTTCAGTCCTCTTCTTCTTTCCACCCTTTTTAAAATCCTTACTAGCCAAAATAAAATAAACTCTGGGCAAAACATTTTCATTGTACAAAAATGTCAGACGTGTTGTGGTTGCTAAGCAAACAGCGACTAATAATATCTACATGGAAGAGGTTTGCATTAGTGCAGCAAGCCAAAGCACAGCATGTCTCAGTCTCCACCAATCTAAAGACAATGAAGGTTCACCACACTGTAATTACCAGACAATGAGTTTGTCAGTCACTGCTCATAAATATGAATAAGGAGGGATGGATAAAGGTGTTCGGTCTAAATTTGCCACGATTTTTGACGTGAGAACGAGAAAACGGCCCAGCATCATATTCATCCTATCAAAATCTCCTGAGGGAGAGAGTTTTTAAGCTTTTGTGTGTCAGTCTTTCCCTGTCATGACTGGATGAGTGCAGCATGTAGAGGGCGTAGAGGGGTAGAGATTGATGTAACAGGTTTGGGTTTTTACTTTCTTTTTTTTTTTAAAAAGGTGCCAGCTGTTACTGTGAAATGCAGGAAAATCTCAAGGATATAGCAGACATGAAAAAGAGATACATCTGGGATATGAATGATGAAAATCGCCACTTAAACTGCTGCATATTTGTCACTTAGCATCCATGGAGAGTACTCTCAGTGCCAAAGTAGGCTTGATCATAGGCGGTATTGTACAATTATTTCAAATTAACAAAACAGTGACTAAAAATGCACTACTGGAGGGGTTCGTGCTGATATGAGGTATTGGTTTGATAACAGCAGGTGTTCTTAAAAAAAAAAAACAGAAAAACATCCAAACATTTATCAAACTTCATGTGCTTAATTACTGTTAATGAAATTATATTAAAATGATTATTATTATGTGCACAATTGAGCTTGTTAGTTAGCTACACAAAGGTTATTAAGGTATTAAATACTTAATTAATATATTTTGTCAGCTGTGTTGACCAGTGGCTCATTCTCTCCTAATCTGACGCTAATTAACAGAGGTGGAAAAAGTGCTCAGATATTTAACTATAAGCACCAACTGTCTTGCACAATGTAGTGTGATGTAGGGGAGACTGGAAGTCACCAACCCTGGGGATAATTGCAAGACATCAAATTTCACTAATTAGCTTTTGCTTTTAGTATAGGTAAGCTAATATTCTGAAAATATGCATTGTTTTAAAAAATATTGTAGTATTATGCATTGACCATCGACCTACCTTGGGACAGTGTGTGGACATTAAAGATGCTTTTTAATCTCTATATTTCTGTGAGAGACAGGAAGAATTTAACAATATGCAATGCAACAAACTGTTATTAAACATTAGTATTTATTTTACAAAACTGCAACAAAGTTTATGTTGAAAAATACTATTGTGTGGTCTGCTCTGCTGTGGCTACTTAGCTTTGGGATGGTTGCAACAAGTATTTGCAGCTGCACATCATATTACTTTATGTCAACGCTACAGCACTGTTACCTTTGCCTAAAAACTTTTCATCCTTAACTTCACTTTTTACAGTTACTTCGGTACATATCGTCAATAGTATTTACTGTTTGTTTTATAGGCCCATGGTGTTTTTGATCACCTCAGTGTCTTAGATAATCATTAGCAACATAGGCTATTTAGCTAGCATCGTCATCTTCATTCAGACTTGACAGAAACAAAAATGTCTTGGCTCGTCTTTTCACAAAATAAAATAAAGGTAGATGTGAAAATACTATGAGTGTACACACCATTTCTCCCCTCTGATTCTCTGATGTCCAACCTCCCTCTGTTTCCCAGTATTTTCACATCTTACTTGGTGTTCGTTAGAAAAGTCGAAAGGTGAACCAAGATGTTTTATTTCAAGTTTTATTTTGTTTCTGTTGAGTTCTAATGAAGACGATGACTAGCTAGCCAATGTAGCTAACAATTATATAATACACTGAGGTGCAGAAAATGCTGGAAAACACTGTAGTCTATATGAAAGGAATGATAAATAGGCCTGCTATTAGCAAAATGTATTTACCACAGTAAGGAAAGCTTTAAAATGAACACTAATCTGCCATAAAGAACACACTGTATCTTTAATCTCCTGCAAGTTTTACTGAGAAAATTAGTGAGGGAAATGTTGACATTTGGCATGAATAATTTGACAGACGCAGGAGTGTGATGAATTATGGCCCATTTGACACCTTAATGTTCTGTGTACTTGCTCAGAATAATCTAAAGTTGAGTGGCCTAAATGAATTCTTACTTAGACTTTTTAATTGCAGCTTCAAAATTAAGCCAGGCTTCATACATTTTAGACATCACTGTGGAAAAAAAGACTTCAGACTACATCTGAAAAACTGAGGACCATGGTATAGAACACCACAATATAAAGGGTTATTGTCTGTTAACAACTAACTTTGTCATGTGTTGCAGTAGTAATGAAGCAAAGAGATCTTTTTAAATCTAATTTATGACAAGACTAATGCTTTGAGTTTGTTCTCTGTAATGATTTTTGTGTCTCTTACAGCTAAATTGAAGTCGGTTTACACACTTAATTTAAACAAAATGTACAAAAGAACAAGTACTGTTTAACTAACAACTGAGTGTTTAAAAGTCACTTATTCACCCTGAATAAATGTCATTACTCTTAGTCGAGAGAGTTGTTTGTTGCACAGTATAAAATGACAACATACTGTCTGTACTTCTTGTCACATGTACCATGAACATTACAGAGAGCTGACAGGACCACTGTTACTGATTTTAAATGTGGGCAGATTTCAGCTGTTGAATTATGAAATGTACCATGATGATATTTTCAAATGGCAGCCTGTACATGCTGTACTTCTCTTATTTCACCAGTAAGTGGTGCTTGAGCTCCTAAATGAGATTTCTGGGGATCCTACAATTCTCTTACACACACACTCTCTCTCTCTGTCTGTCTGTCTGTCTGTTCTCTCTCTCTCCTCTCTCTCTCTCTCTCTCTCTCTCTCTCTCTCTCTCTCTCTCTCTCTCTCACACACACACACACACACACTCAGACCTGGTTTTGGCTGAATTTATGTCTAAACTACAATAAAATCAAAACTCCAACTGTATATTCACTCAGAAAAAAAAAGCTGTTTGTTCAAATGAGGATTTACGTAAGGACACCTTACGATTACCACTGGATGGTTCACTTGTTACGGAAGCTTTGTGTGGAACCACAAGGTCACGAGCACCTGACGAGCCTGGTGATGCATCTATAGATTATAGAAGATGAACAAATTTAATAAAATGGTCAAAACCTGACTTAATTTAATTTGTTGTAGATGGTGCTTGTGAACAAGAGGTTACGCAATAATTTAAATGTGAAAAGATCATAGATTGCAGTCTCTAATAAGTCAAAATATATGTAAGTTTGCTTCTGCAAGCTTGCCCACCAGTGTTTTACAGAGCCATAACAATTTGGAATAATTTACCCCTTAATATCCGCCTAATAGAAAATAAATCATCCTTTAAAAAGAATGTGAAGAGGCATTTATTGGCATGCAGATGACAGACTGAATAGTAGGAGGTATCACTCTGTGCCAGTTCACAATATTTCGCTTCAAATACACGAGCTGTGTAATAATAATAATGATAATAATGATAACTTTAATAATAATAACTTTAGCAGTGCTTAACAGTGTGGCATCAAAAACAACAGCATAGCCAGTGCAGGGTAACTAAAACAGGAGTAATTCTCATTCAGTCTCTTTAACAGTCTTAATCATTTATATATTGATATCTAATGTTCAATGTTGACTGGTTTTGATGCATTAATGTATACTGATGTATTTTCATGTAGGCTATATTAATGTCCTTAATTTTCATCATGTGTGTCAGATGTGGATCCCACATCATTAGCATCTGCTGATGGGGATCCTTTAAATAGACAAATAAATACAAATCTATTATGAGGCTGAGGTATTTTAACTCTTTTAAACTGTGTGTCGGCCATTAATCCTTAGATTTAACTCAATAGCTTCCATCATCTTGTCAAAGTTGAACCTTAGAGACATTTAGTGTCTTCCACCTCGATTTATATGAATTCAGACATTAGTATGTCATAAAACAGGCAGAAGTTGCCGTGTAATGATTTAAACACGCTCTTTTAGTATGCTATAGTCAGAAAGTGCAGATCTTCACACTCCTGTTCCCCTCCGATAAGTTATGCACATGCAAATATTGTATGACGTCATTTGAGTGGACAAATTTACATGTGTGTGACAATCTGTTTGACAACAGGAGCCCAATCTGACAAAATTAACTAGATTACATAAGATTTATGATTTCACAACCTCAAAAAGCACTGCTGTTGTTTTTATAGCATGTTGTTTCATTGTATGAATATATTCTTGGTTGGTTGACACATATTTAAATAGCAACTCAGTCTTTCTTACATGCACACTATACGAATTACACACTACGTATACACTATACGCCCCGTATTAAATCTACTGGGAGGCTGGTTGTTTCACTTGCTTAGTCCTGTATAGCATCAGTTGAACGTCACCTATAGGAGATCCATCCAATCAGATGAATCACACAGCAATACCACAGCAATTAGATTCAAAGTGATAAAAGCTAGAAAATGCATGACAAATACTAGTTGCTGTAAATACACAACTATTTTTAATCACTGCTACAGAAAACATCCCCGGGCTGTGATGCATGTGACCAAAAAACATCAGCTGGAGATTGAAGCACTGGGAGCAGATTTGTAGTTGTGTAGTTTGTTTCTATTTTCTTCTCTTTTATGTTGCCACACAGCGACTTAACGTAGCCTATGATTAGATGTAAGAGTTATGACCGCCACACTAACACCCTGCATACAAAGATCTGCAGTGTTCTCAACCTTTGTGAAGTCACTCACCAAAAAATATGCTGCTGATACCACATCTGGTAAGTGTTTTGAACTGCTCATGACTACAAGTAGTAATTATAGAAAAGGGAACGGTAAAATAGCAGGTGAACCAAAATGGAAATCTAACACAATCCATCAAAATAACCAATCTTTTTCATTTTTACATGGACCTAGGTACCTTATGGTAATTCCTAGACCTTATTACATACATACATACCCCCCCAAGTATTCTGTCAAAGCTTCTTCTTCTGCTTCTTTTTTCTATATTAATATTTTTGATATTTCATATGGAGAAATGTTAAATTACTTCATATAGATTTGTTTTACCAAAAAACAAAACAAAACAACAAGTAATGATTGTCTTCATTGTCACCTCATTGTTGACATTGTTACTCCGGACCATTATATTCTTGATATTCTTGATTATTCCATTATTATTTTTGAATTATTCTACTAAATTGCAGTGCAGGTTTCCACAGAATGGAGCTTGGCTTGATTCACTAATTATTCTCCTTGTTGTCATCCACATCAATGAAAAATTCCACAGGACCCTTGTATCCACTTAAGTATCCTTTAAGCAGCCATCATATCCAAGTAAAAATCAACAATAAGAGGAAAAAGGGAGAGAGAGGTAAAAAAAACAAAAATAAAACGTCTGGCTCCACTCTCACCTTGCCTGACTGACTGACCTCTCCTCAATTAAAGTAATTAAAGGTGCATAGTAACTTTAAAACACCAAACTCACATATGCTCCCATCCATTACAAACATTACAAAAATTACATTTTTATCCATTTTAAATAATCCAAATGTCTGTGAAGGTTCTCAGTCATCCAGATCATGGTATTCATAGCAAGGTTTCTCGTAGGCAACAGCTGCCTACGACAAACCTTGCTACAAATAATCCAAATGCATTTCAAATGATTAACTTATTACAATATCATACATATGACCTGAAAATATATGTAAATATGCCTTTTAATTCATTCTTAATCAATTGATTAATTGTTTGAGCTTTACTGACAACAAAACAGAACATTATAAGCTGCACTAGGGTACAGATCATTAAAGGACTGCTGCATTGTACTACATTACATTTATACAGGTGTTTATTATGTAGCTTTTGAAAGACAAAACAACACGTTCTTCGTCTCAGGAGTTTTGCTGCTACATCCTGACTTGGTCTGGTACGACCAGGAACTGATGATGGCCGATGCTTGTCAGAAAACTTTAGATAATAACTGACAATCCTGATTTGGTTTGCTCACTTGATGACAAATATCTACTTGTGCTACTGTTACACTATGTTTTAGCCTTTTAAAAATGGTTTTATCGTCTTGTTTTTAAGTGGTCAAACCCTGATGGATGGGATGGGTTAAAGGGACAGTTCACCCCAAAACCAAAAATCCATATTTTTCCTCTGGCCTGTAGTGCTGTTTATTCATCTAGATTGTTTTGGTACGAGTTGCTGAGTTGTGGAGATACGGACATAGAGACATCTGTCTTCTCTTGAACATGATAGAACTGGATGGCACACAGCTTGTGGTGCTCAAAGAAGCAAAAAAAAAAAATCATTTGAAAAGCTCAACAGTAATGTCTCCGTCCAGAAATCATGACCTGGTTACTCAAGATAATCCACAGACCTTCATGTGAGCAGGTTTTGTAAGAGCCAAAGTCATTATAGCATATTTTATTATTCTGGATTCATTTTATTGTTGACCAATAAAAATTTAGATAATAACATTTTTTGTTGTGTTTTTGTTTTGTATTGAGAAGTCAGATGAAATGGATGATTAGTCAGCAGATACTGACAGAAGGAGGTTACCTACAGTTAGTTTGGATCGAAACAGCAGTTTTGACCGTTCTCAGCGAGCACCAATGGCGATTTAAAGGCTGATTTCTTGTTGAAAACTGGTTGATATTCAGTCTGAATGTCTAAGAACTCTTTTCGCCCTCTTTTCAACCAGCTGAAATGTATTTACCACATAAATAAGTCAAACACAACTTTTAAAAAAAATCTGGTAATTTGTTTAGCTGTAAGTTGAAAGAGAAACAATATTGATTAGTAAGATTTTTTTCCCCTCCAAAATCTTATTTCACTGGTTAGTGAAATGTGGTCTACACAAAGACATAATTTCAATGAGTTAATTTTTTTATATAAAATGTCATAAATACAAGCTGACAGACTGTGTGCTGCCAGCAAGAAGCTTCCAAGACATCATAATGGGAGAGGTTCTTGCAGTAGCCTAACGCTAACAAGTACTTAAGCATATTGATTATAGACTTGACGACTCCAGGACATATGTACTGGGACGTATAGTATAAATGGTGAAAAAGAAGGTTTAATAATAAGGAGTGGATGAGTGGGTTAAACACAGAACTTATTGCAGGAGACTGAGGTTAGAGTATTGTGTGTTGTGATTTTTTTTCTGCCTTTCAACTGAGAAATTTTGATGTATTTTCTTAATGAGGACACAAAATGACCACTGGCTGTTATTTGCACATTGTAGAGGATGAAAAATGTAACTGTTGCAAATCCTGGTGAAATATAGTTTAAGTGTGATCGTTCAATCAACATTTTCAAATAGACGGTGAAAAAACTTTCGCTTTTTAATCTGTTTTGAACGCCTTTTCACCAGTGACAATAGTTGTTTTGTTAAATGTCATTTCACTGGAGAAATGCCCACTGGATTATTTCAGGAACTATTGTCTTTCTACTGAACTACAGCTGCCAACTGTATCACCACAAAGCAGAAAGCGTGCCTCTATTAATGGATGAGAGGCTCGTGCTCAGGACAGCGCGTGCGATGTGAATGCTGTCCTCTTCGGCTGAGCTACAGCTTGTCATCCATGAGTACATGCATGCTTTGTTGGCAGACAGTGAAAAGAAAATAGTTCCTACATGAAACTGCTCATAAGAAGGTCCATAGATTAACTTGAGTAATCAGATCCTCATTCCTGGAAAGGGCCATTGCAGTTGAGTGTTTCAAATGTATTTTCTGAGACTTTGAGCACCAGCAGAGTGTCATCTAATTCCATTAAATTTGAGAGAAAGCAGACATCTCTACGACTGATATCTCCAAAAGTCTGCAACTCGTGCCAAAACAATCTAGATAGACAGATAGCATTGCAGGTGGGAGAGAAGGTATGTATTGGTTTTGGAGATGAACTGTCCCTTTAAATGCAGGGACCGGATATGTTGTGTAAGTGAACAATAAACTGAATGAACCCAAACAAACTTTTAAGTGAATCAAACAACACAACAAAGAGTAAAATGTACCTTCTTAACCACCTTTTATTTTTCTGAGGACCGACATATCATATCTACATATCAGTCTCAAGTCTTTTTACTTTATGTAAGTCCCATGTCAAGTCCCAAGTGAAGAAAAGACCTATAAGACAAGTTCTCAAGTCCTTAACTTTCAGCTTCAGTCTCAGACAAGCAGGTAGGTTGGCCTAAAAGTGGATTTCAAGTTTCAGCTAACATTAGCTGAGCATTAGCAAACTTACTATGTTCGTACTGGCCTCAACTTAATGTTGTTTGTGCAACTTTAAATGTTGGACAAAGTTGGAAGTTGCTGTGTCAACATCTGTAATTTTCAATGCACACATTCTGCAATTTACTGAAATTTGTTTTTGTTAGCCACATTGTAGTGGCTTTGGTATCATTTTTTCCAACAGCAGCTCAGCAACATAACGTTAGCTCTTTTTGTCTGATGCTGTCAGACTGGTTCCAAACAGTGGATCTGGGGATAGTAGGGAATTTGATGTTATTAATGTTTGTTTATTCAGTAAATTAATGGAAATGAATTGAGGTCAAGGCTGCATTTCAAATCACATGCTTTTTTTTTTTTTACTTTTATGTACTGCTGCTGCCATTACAGTGAACATAGCCTACTGTTGCATCCATTATCCATACAATTGGGACATACTGCTTCTTCTTGCGCCATCCCTTCTACTCATACATCTGTCACAATCTGTAGCTGTCATCTGTCTGTGCTCTTTCAGCGGCTCATTCAATGTGATGTATTTTCCGCTGTGGCAAGGATTGTGGGTCAGAATAGCCAGAAAAGCTGGCTACTGCAAAATGTGACCAGATACAGTAGAGCATGCTGGTATTTTTGGCATGCTTGACATACTATGTAACTGGGACATAGAAAAGCTTTTTCTGGCATATCAAATAGTATGGTAGTGTAGGTACCTGAACAAACAGTAAGTGTCCAGGAGAGTCATGTGACTTGTGGCCACACCTCTGCCAAAAGTTTTATAGTCAGGTGTTAAAGTATCCAGTCCCTGCTCATTCTAGACAAACTGAATCACAACACTACAACCTTCTCAACCACCTTTTATTTTGCAGAGGCCATTCAGGAATAAACACAGCTGGTGGTCCATGAATTGAATGACTCCTCATGTCCTCTTTTGTGTGAAGACTGGCTGAGAAACATTTTGTTTGGGTGACTGACAGAATACTAAACAGTAAAGGCTCTGACATCCCTCTTTACTTGATGCCGATTAATTCACAAAGCAAAGCAGCAGCTGGCAGCACCAAATTGTCTTAACAGCTTGTATGTTGGATGAATGGGACATGCTGTCTGTCTGTCTGTCCCTCCTCTCATGTGTCCTGTCTGTCATCTCTCTCCACACCCTCAGCCTCCTCACAGGTACAGTCTTCTCTCTCCTTAATCAGAAGATGGGAGGGTGTGTTTTGTGATTCATGTTTTTGCATCTGTTCAAGCCCTTCTCTCTCCTCCCTCCTCCTCACTGTCTCTCCTCCTCTCTGTCTGTCTCTCTGTCTCCTGGTCGTCCTCTGCAGGCCTGCTGCTCTCTGCTGCAGAGACGGGCTGCGTGACGTCAGTGAAGGCTCGAGCGGTTCTTGGTTGGAGGAGCGGAGGAGAAAAAAAAATGGGACTGAGAAGACTGCGAGGTGAGTGTGAGCCGCACATTTCTCTCATTTTTTTTTAACCCCACTCTGCTTCTGATCGCATTTGCGTCGCCGTGTGTGAGTGCGTGTGTATGAGTGTGTTTACAATGATCGCTTCATTGCTGCTCCTGTGCAACACATTTACGCAACGTCGGGGAGTCCAGTCCAGCGATGAGCCAGTGCTGCTGCTGGGAAAACAGGAGAAAATCGGGTCCATGCCAGCCTGTCTCCCTGTCCTCTGAGGGGACACAGCTGCTGCCATCAGCATCCGTGTGAATTATGCTCGCTTCGGGCCTGGTCGTGCTTTTGAAAGTCGTTATTAAGGCGTTCATTGCTCCATGATGACATTTGGTGATGCCGCTCGTCCACACCCACATGATATGCTGCGTGCGATTGATCCATGTGCAGTGCAGATATGAGGATCAGCGGTGTGTTTCAGCGCTGATTGTGCCAATGTTTTCTGTCACATCGAGAATCAGCTTTGACCGGCCTGTTTGGCCTGGATGTACCTGCTATTGCTGTGTTTATATGTGCTGTAGTGCAAGTTACATGTGTCTGCTGATATAGTGCACACACAGCCCATTTTAGTGTATGAATGCGCCATTATTCCATTTACACACATGCATTTATCATCTTCTTGCAGTCATGTTTTCAGACTGGAGTCTTCATGCATCTTTTAGATTTTTAATATTCCTCTGAGCACACTTGAATTCAAGATTAAAGTGTCCAAGGGAATCATCATGACTCTGTAATATTCACACTCTAATAATAATATTCCCACGGGACGCTTCAAACTCTCCTGGTGTGTGCCTCATATCCTGAGGCAGCAGCACTCTGCTGAAGTGACAAACATCCAGGACTGCTGCTGGAGTTTGGGAAACTGTCATGTGACTACAGTGCATGATGAGAAATGTGACTCAGAGAGTCAGTGGGCCTGAGCCTATATGCTGATGCTGCTGTGTTTGTATCAGATGTGAGCGAGAGTTGGAGCAGTCATGCAGAAAAGAGGAGGAATAACTGCAAGAGGAGAAGCAGAACATCAACATGTTTTATGGATTTGTTATTGGGCAATTTAAAGGCACGATATGCAACATTTTCCCAAAAAATTAGTATAGATTCATATAACATAATCCCTGTCAATCATCACTTATGTCCCACTAGAAGTATGTGGTGCTGTTTTTGCCTGCAGTGACACTGCCCTCTGCTTGTGTTGTCTCATTATTTTGCTGTACTCTGGACACTTTACCAGCCCAAAATGTCAGTATTTGATATCCAGGGAATGAAACTCGACAGTCAACTTTATCTGGTGCATCTATGAACAGCTCAGACAAATCCGACTGATTGTCAAAAGATATATTAAGACTTTTGCTCTTTTCCTCCACAAAGCATTCTGGGGTCAGTTGCACAAAATACCTCAAGTTTCCTCCTTAAGTATGACACTGAGGGCTTAATTTCTAACTTTAGAGTGTTGCGCAGTCTCCCTTAAAAGGTTTCTTTGATTCAGGAAAAAATTAAAGGGATGTACTGCATCGAAAAAGATTTTACAGCAGTAAACTTATACAGTTTCCATGGAGACCATTTGTTTTCTTGCACTGATGCTTGTTATACCTGTTACCGGCTCCATCAGAGAAGTCCAAAAGACCAAAAAATAAAAAATAAAAAATAAAAGAGACCATTAATTACAGGAAGAAAGCCAACAAAACTGGTTAGAACTTTTTCTCGGAAAAAAAAAAAAAAATGTTTGGAGTCATTTAAACATAATTCCTCTAAATCATCACTTATGATGATGAGTGTGTGGTGGTCTCTGTAATTGCAGATCCTGCCCTCTGCCTGCATTTCTCATTATTTTGCAATGCTTGGCATGCTTTACCAACCCTAAATGCCGTCCTGAGAATGAGACTCAACAATAAACTATCTTTCTGGTGTGTTTACAAACAGCTCAGGGGAAAAAAAAACCTACTGAGTTTACCTTTAAAGTAACTGTTAATGTTAGACCAACTGTTAGTCTGTACAGCTGACAGTGAAAGAAATCTCTGGAGAGAAGTCGTTCAACATTAAGATGACATCTTCTTTAACCAGGTATTTATTTACTTTTTACATTTCATTGCACATTAAAGCATTTAAGCTATAGATATAAACTATAGATATAAACTAGACTATGATGGTTACTTTAGGTAACGTTATAGCCCAGCCATCTATAACGTTAACCTTCTCATTTACATGGTAACCTAATGTGCTATAAAAGAATCAATATTTAACAGGAATTATTCCATACATTATTCATTTAATCCCATAAACTTGCCCAACTAAAATAGTGAGAGCTTTACCATAACTGACCTTTTTATCCTTACTTTGGTTGCCAAGCTCTTTTGTGCAACAGTTAAACTAAGTTTAAGGGATTCTTTAAGTATAAGCCTTTAGAAACCTTTAGGACACTGATTCCTGAAGAGTGGGTCAAAGTGTGAAGGCTCTGTAGGTGGGCCTTGAGAGGTCAGGAAAAATATATGAATAAAATATTTTTACATTTTTAAGTTTGAAATTACCACAAAATATTTATGATTAATTTTAAAGAAAGTATTCAGAACTAATAAAACAAAACCATGAGGTTTAAATCCCATTTTATTCTTCATTCTAGTGTAACAGGTGCTGTTATTTGGTGACCCGTCACATTAACCCTGGAACGTCTTATCTTATATCTCGTCATTGGTACGATTACTCTCATATGTTGATCAGAGTTGTGATTAAAGGTTTGGGTGGGCCGCAGAAGATTTTCAGATTTCAAATTGGGTCGTGGCATTCTTCAGTTTGGGAATGGCTGCTTTAGGAGAAGACATAAGGGTGTTTTCATTTTAACATGGACTTAAATCTTAACTCAAGGTGTTTTGTACAACCAGCCCCTGTACCTGCACTGCAGCCGTATACATCATGCTACACATGCTACATGCCTTTGTGCAGAGCTGATGGCTTTGTCACTCACTGGTCAAAGATTGTGTGATAGCACACCTGCAGTTTTCAGCAGTCCTGTTCTGTAAATGTCACTGCAGGCAAATGGTTTCCCAAGTGATCACATGTGAGGCAGAAATTCATCCTGATGCAGAATATTTTTATTGTGCAGTGCTTAGCATCGCATATTCCTACTGCTCTGTGTGTGTGTGTGTGTGTGTGTGTGTGTGTGTGTGTGTATGGTTATATTACTTAGTGTTTGTGTGTTTGTATTCAGTATGCATGTGTGCCTGGCTCTTAGAACTGTGACAGTGAATCGCATATTCATTACCCATAATCCCACAGCAGCTAGAAATCCTCCAATCCTCCAAACAGACATACTGTATGACTGTCTGTTTACAATATTGCCTTCGTGCCATTTTGGGACAGTAAGGAAATTTTTGTTTACATACTGATTCTGAAGAGTGTCTTGTTTGCCACATAATTCTTCTTGTGCTCACCTTTTTATCTATCTATCTATCTATCTATCTATCTATCTATCTATCTATCTATCTATCTATCTATCTATCTATCTGTCTGTCTGTCTGTCTGTCTGTCTGTCTGTCTGAGTGATTGACAGTTACCTCTCTGGCTGTCTTGGTGTGAGGTTCATAGATCAGACAGGGATGCACATATCGCACAGATATTACAGTTTTTCCTCAATCTTTTTGGCTCATTTTTCATTCAGAACAGTCTTAACGTTCTCTAAACTGTCACAACTGTTTCATGCGACATCAAAACTCTATTGTTTTCAAAAGGTAGTAAATCACCAGAAACATTTCATTCATGCTTCAAAACCAAGTGATTGCATCAGTAAACTGGCCACTGCCCAACAAAATGAAAAGTTGTTTTGTACTCATCAAAATGTTTTTTCACCATAGTCAATCCTGCTAATGTTTCTTATATTGATATTGAATGTGAAATTCCAATCTGTTGTGAACAACAAACTAATTGTCCAGATATTTTAACTTATTGTTTTGAAAAATGTAATTCTCAGAGGAGAATTGGACCAAAACAAATGAGAAAAACTGTAATAAATTAAATCATGCTGTGGATACAGTCAATACTTTTTAGTAATGTAATGGAGGTTTTGGTTCTCTTATAGAATTTTCTGACAAAAACAAAAATATGGCTGCAATGAACAGTTATTTTTCTTAGTGATTAACCTGCTGATTATTTCCCCAGATTTATTGATTCGTCATTTTATAAAAAAAATATCAGAAATATCTTGAAATGTTCTGTTTTGTCTGATCAGCAGTCCAAAATCCAAAGAGATCCTGATGTAAAACAGAGAAAAGCAACAAATCTTCAGATTGGAGATGAAACCATTGAATATTTGCAGTTTTTCTTGAAAAATGACTCAAAGAATTATTCAAACATCATAATAGTTGCTAATTAATATTCTGTCGATCCATTAACCATTTCAGCTCTAGAGTAAAATAGATCACCAGCCTTATCCTTCAAAACAAACAAGGCACTCTCTCCTCTGGACTAGTTTCCAGTTTTGTTCCTAATTTGAAACTTGTCATTTCATCGTTATCAAGTTTCATGCTCCAAGTGTTCATTCTCTTGTGATCAGGCTGTTTTTCCCTTTAGCTAATCATTAATTTACGACTCTGTCTCGGTGTTCACTTCTGTTTTAACGAGGCTGTGTGTGTGTGTGTGCCCATGCCCAGCTGGCTCAGGCATCTCCGGGCCGTTATGTTATTGTTGTAGCAAAATGGTGTTCATCCAACCATCACTTAGAGATCAGGGATCAGGCTCATTGTTCTGGCTTTAGGGCATTTCAACTTATTCTGACAGCCTATGACAGCCAAAGACTGGCGGTGGAAAAATACTGAAAGGCCTTAATGTGTAAATTGAACTAATGCGACATTAAAGGGTTAGTTCAGATTATTTGAAGTGGGGTTGTATGGTGAGTCAGTGTTGGGCAAGTTACCTGGGAAGTGTAATAAGTTGCTTTTTACTTAATACTTTGTTAAAAGTAATAATATTCCTTTATTTATTACTTGGTGTCAAAAGCACTAAGTTACATTACTCATTATATTACTAAGTAATAAGTTAAACTGTTAACTTTTGACAGCCAGAAACTTTGGTTGTTAGCAGTCAAGATGTCGGCTTTTACCTGTGAAAGTATGACTAAAATACCTTTTCTGCCGAGTCCACAGCAGTGCTATTGCTGCTTCCCCAAACTGGGGGGCATGTTGACAGCCATTTACTGTAGGTAATACATTGAACATCTACCTCATACCTCCTACGACCCCACTTCAAATAATCTGAACTATCCCTTACACTATTTCTTCTTCATTGTTTTTCAAAACGTTGGATAACGACATCTGCCTCATGATTGACATGCTATCAAATTTTATTAAACGCTCTCTCACGTGGAGTCTTGTTAGACGGAGCGCTCTATGCCCGCCCAGTCTTAATAGGAAATATTTAATCTGCACTGATTTTCTCACTACTCTAACAGAAACTTGAATATCATTTCAACACTGGCTCAGGATTAATGAGTATAAGAAGACCTCTGAGACATTCAAAATGCGGCCACAAATCACAGAGGCCATTTTCCGCATCATTTCCCACAGACGTCCTCTATGGAAGCTCTGTCCCTGGTCTTGTTTTGGCTAGCACGCGGGGCTTAATGTACGTACATAAGAAGCTTACTTGTGTTCTTTTAAGAGGATATGAGATACTGAGGAACTACAGTATCTTATCCAGCTCTGATTCGATAAGAAATTACTCAGTGGAGATGACAAATGTGTTGAACACATATGAGAGGGCTCCCTGCATAGCCACCAGTAGATTAGATTAGTGCCACTAGGTACACATGCAGTGTGAATTATTAATGGATCTTGAGCAAACTGTTAGCTGTCAATTAGTTTGATCAGCAATGGACCTGCAGACATAGTGATCACAACAGGAATCAGTGGTGTTTAACAAAATCCTCCTGGTATGTATTGTTGATGTATGTATACTGGAGGATAAGTGTTTCTGTGAACAGCCGTGTGGATCAATAGCAGACAGTGGTGCGGCGGGGATCGAGTCTGTCCATCAGCTCACATTGTGAGAGTCCATCCGTCTCATTCACTCGCTATCCCAGCCTCATCCTGGCCTGAGCTCCAATGACAATAATGACACTCATTTCAGTGTCACTGCAGTGAGAGCTGTGCAGCCTTAGCTTTCTGTTTGTGTTCAGTCTCAATGTGGCATCTGAATGTTAACACTGCTTCAGTGGGTGCTGCCTGAGTCATTGTCCCTCCTTGTATTAATCAAATAATGGTTAATACGACATAGTTACCATAGATTAGTCAGTAACATTTAATAGTCACAATACCAAATACAATATCAATTCTTTTAGCAACTCTCTTTTATCTGTTTTTGGTCTACCTATTCCTGAGTGAAATATCTGGCTCTCTCACTACAAAATGCCCGACTATGTTAAAGAGCTAATCACTAACAGTGTCTGTCTGTTTTGTGTTGAGCAAGAGGTTGTCATTAGGTTTTTAGAGTTTTTTTCTCTAATAAATAGAGCTGCCTGCTGCAGTCAAAAAGATGCTATGAGAACAGTGTGAGTGAACCACAACAGTAAAGCTGTGGTTCAAGTGGCTCCTTTCATGCTGTCATTCGATATTATACATTGTGATTCGGGCTGCCCCCGACTAAAGATTGTCCCAGTTGACTAGTAGTTGTTTGTTAAAGCCATTGGTCATCATATGTCTATGATATTTCGGTTCACTGAGCAAGCTGCCTGGTAATTGCTATCAGCAAATGCAGTAATGATTCTGAATGTGCCGGAACAACCAGCAACCAGGTGCAACTTACTCCAAACTTGATCCTCAGTGGCATCATGCATGCTGTCCCCGCCTGAACCTGCCATGCCTTCATCGTCCCTGTAGTCAGAGTCCTGGTCAGAGCCGCTGTAAAGCACCTTGCTACTGTATTCCGGCTGGTCAATCTGCCCTTCGCCCTGGTTTTTGAGACTGTTTCCCAGTCTAATAGCACTGCTAACTGAGCTCACTAGCTAATTGCAGGTACTGGACAGCGATGCTCTTGTCCTGAATTCCCCACGTGGTTCCCTTCTCCCTGTGCCTGAAAACCTCATCCACATGGTGGTTCACAGCTCCTGTGCTTGTGCTGTAAACAAACATCAATGCTTCGCCGGTGCAGTTAAGTCCAAGTTCCTCATATTGCCAGTGAATACCATGCTTCAAGAGAAAAGGTCAATGTTGCAACAAATCCCTGATACGTTCATCCCAGGCCTAATAGCAAAGCACAGCTTCCGATTGGAGTTTGAGGTTTTTTTTTCTGCAACTAACAAATAAATGTTAAAAAAAAACCTGGTTGGACTCTTCTCACTGACTGACAGTTTAGTTGATTATAGGAGGCAGCCCTAATTGCCAGTATGAATCGATTCAAGTCATTTCAAGTTACAGTGATTTTCATCTGGGCTGAAACTAGTTTAGTGTCAGTAGTTTAGTGTTGCATCACAGGTTGTTTGTCACCTTAATGTTGCTGGGGTAGCAAGCTTGAGCTGGTTTCAACACATCCCTCTCCATTGTGTCTGCTAAGGTTAGACAAGACTGAAAATGTTGAAAAAGCACAGCAGTTACCTTTGCGCTCATGTTAAGGCCTAAAGAGTGGAAAGCATCTGCAAATAACTTTAAGCTAAGTTACAAATCTGCCAAGCTGCCAGGAAATACAGAGTCACAGAATCTTGTGTTAGAAGATGTCCAGCCTACAAGTCAGCCCGAGAACCATCAAAGAACAACTTCAGTCCCATGGATTACTCAGTCAGGACTATCACACTTTGACATGCTCTTAGGAGCGTACTGTAGAAGGCATCAGGAGCTTTCTCTAACCCTACTGTTCAGTTTATAAAGGAGTCTATATATTATAATGCAGCCTGACCGGGGAATGTGTCAAAGCTCTGCAGGGTTCTTGTCCATGTTGGCTTCTGTCACAACGCCTGCAGTGATTTTCTCTTCATTTACTTGGATGTTCAGTTTTATGATGGTGTTGACTGTGAAAATCATATGTGAGAGTGGGAGGAGCACGTTCATGCCAGCTGGGAAAACATCACCATTGTTTGAGGCGTAGGTTGATCCTCGTGTCGCACCTCTCATACAGGGTTGGCACCTCCAGTTTCATGTACAGTATGCTAGCTACTCATTCCAGTTCAGTGCTGCAGCGTCTCTGGGTGAAGCTTTGCAGAGGACTGGCATGACTGCTGTGATACACCTTGACTCACTCTGCTCCCCCTCACACCTCCAAGCAAAACAAATCTTTATCAGAGAGCACAGGCACACAGGAATAAATCTCACCTGACTGTGAGAGAGAACTCCTGAGCCGCTCTGCTGAACCCAAATTCCGTGAAGCTGGGTGACATTTTGCTGGTAGCTGGTGTCTTGTATTATTTATGAATGAATTCAGACCAATTTGATCAGTTGGTGTTCATCCTTTAGAGCTGAACTTTTAACAGTTACGTCATTAGAGTAGCCTGAGGGCCAGCTGATGTTTTATGCACATGGTGCAGAGTTTAAAGCGATATTCTACCCAAAAATTAAAATCCACTCAATATCTACTCACCCCTATGCTGATGTGAGGATGGGTGCAGATCTTCAGTTCACAAAACAATCCTGGAGTTTCAGCAGAAAACAGGGTTGCAGCCAAATCCAGTACAATGGCTGTGAATGGTGACAAAAAAAAAAAAAGAACACAAAACAAACACAAAATGTATCCATCCTGCTCGTGTGGTGTAATCCAAGTGTCCGTGAGCCGCGACATTCAAATTTGACCCCAAAAGACGCCATTTACACCATGTTTTTAGCCGAAATGTCGAGTGTAGCCTCTCAGACTCGAGCCAGATGCACAAGAGATCTTGCAGTATTTTCACATGTGCATCCATTAAGAGATACATACATACCAAGGTTATTATAGTTAACGAAAACGAACGAAATAACGAAAACTAGAATTGAAAAAACATTTTCGTTAACTGAAATAAAAATAAAAACGAGAGTTTACAAAAAAACGATAACTAACTGAAACTGTATTGTGTGTTTACAAAACTAATTTAAACTAACTAAAATTATAGCAAAAACGTCCTTCGTTTTCGTCTTTGTAAATTAATTTCATACATAAGCTTTTTGGGTTGATATTAAATCTATTTACTTCGGCTCTGCCGGTTTTACGCCAGGTGTCTGCACCGTACGGCACCTCTTGGTCCGTGACGTCACGTGTTGGCAATCTGCCTCCGCTGCCTAGCGTGATGGCTGCGGCGAAAGTTGGAAGAAAGCGGCAGAGTCCTATTTGGGATTTCTTTGAATATGACCGTGTCAAAGGTAAAAGTGAGTGCCTTGTAGTAGAAGCAGGTGATAAAGTATGTGGAATACTTCTCAAGGGGAAAAACCCCACGAATCTGAAAGTGCATTTGAAAAGCTCACATAAGAAAGCTAACCAAGAGTACCTGGACAAGGTAGCCTCTCAGCCCCCCTCCCCCGAAAGAGAAGCTACAGCAAGGCCAGGCAGCATGGGGAAGGAACGTGAGACAACAGTATCCATAATGGACTCCTTCCACCGGCGACCAAATAGCTGCTGGTCATTAAATGCACAGGAACACCACCAGCTGTATGTTTTGTTGAGTTTATATTATACAATACATATTCTGATGATTTTGAATCTCGCACCTGACAAATACCCCAATTTACAAAAAAAACTAAAACTAACACTAAAACTAATAAAAACTAAACTAAAACTAAGCATTTTCAAAAAATAAAAACTAATAAAAACTAGCAAATCTGCTCTAAAAACTAATTAAAACTAACTGAATTTGAAAACAAAAAGTTAAAACGAAATAAAAACTAAAACTAATGAAAAATCCAAAACTATTATAACCTTGATACATACATATGATACATCAAAGCCATGTTTACATGCTACCTGGGAGGTTTTCTGCTGGAACTCCAGGATTGTTTTTTGAACTGAAAATCTTCACCCATCCTCACATCGGCATAGTGGTGAGTAGATATTACAGTAAGTGAATTTTCATTTTTGGGTGGATTATCGCTTTAAGAATTCTGTGGCAAAGACTGCAGTACAGGCCACAGTATCTTCATACACATAATGGAAGGAGTTTGAAATAAATAAGTTATTATTTCAACTCGGGTTATTGTGCTTCTGTGCCTCTGGTAATGTCAGCTGATTCTCATGATTTTCAAAGAATTGACCATTTATGGCAAATGGTTACAGTTAGATTTGGTGAAAAATGCTTTGCTCTTTGAGGGTGCTCGTGGAGAATCTGATAAACAACCAGGATTCTGCTGGGAGAACTAATCCCCTCTGAATGAACACATGAATCTTAGTTAAAATTAGGGGCTGTTGAAGGAGCTGCAGCAGCAAACAGTGTTGGGATGAGTGGATCAGCAGGGTAGTAGTGAGAAGTGCTGTATTGTACACCTGCTTGAATTTGACTAGGCGTTACTAGTCAGCTGATGGTCACACAGCTGGGAATAAGCCAGCGATGGTGAAGCATGAATGAAGAAGCTGACGCCATTCAGGTAATTCAACTGTGACTTCAGTGCAGTGCCTGAACTAATCCAGAGAACATTTTTCTGCTGAAAAGAAGTTTTGAAAATGACCATGGTCACTGGTGAAAAGCGGTCAGAACTGGTTCAAAAGTGAGCGTTTTTTCAGACTGTTTGAAGATGTTGCTTGAATGTTTCAGGGAAAATTAAATCGAAAGCAGCTGGACTTGTTTAAAAGTCTTTTTTGTTTTGAAGACGTTTCACCTCTCATCCAAGAAGCTTCATCAGTTCATGCCTGTCAGACTAGTCTGAGCTAGTCTTGAATCTTTACATTTAGGCCATATTTGACATTTTTTTTATCCTCTACACTTTGCAAATAATAGCCTGTTGTATGTTTGGGGTTTAAACTACATACATTCTCAGTTGAACGTCAGAAAGATCAGATGAAAGGCCTATGTTTGACTTGTTTATCCACCACACCTTCCTGCCTTTAACAGGAAGTCCTGGTGCATACATCCTTGGAGAAGTCAAAGCTGTAACCAATATGCGTAATTACTTGTGCATTCATGTTAGGCTACAGCCATTTTACATCAATACACAGAACTTCTCTCATTACAATATCCTGGAATCGTCTTATTGACAGCAACAGCTGTTACAGAGTTTGTATTTATGATACTTTATATGAAAATGTGTAAGAGTATTTTTTTCAAGCCCATATTACTATATAATCTACTTAGTTACTTTAAAATCATTATTAAATGCTAAGTAGGCCTACAATGTTGATCCAAACCTTTTGTTTTTATTTATAGCCAAGTAAGAGTATTTGATTAATGCCTGGGTGATATAGCTGAAAAGTCTATCACAACAGTGAAGTTTCATATCGGTAGATATCAATAATTATTGACCATGTAGCTTGTGACTGATGACATGTTGTGTTCTCCAAAGGTTGGTAGCCGCTGAGGTTATAAAAGAAGTTTGTTGTTATACTGGTCTTGGTTGCTGTTCTGATAGTTGTTGATCCATCCGTCCATCCATCTTTTTCTGCCTATCAGCGGCTGGGTCGCGGTGGCAGTAGGCCGAGCATGACGACCCTCTAATCCACAAAACACTTTCCAGCTCCTCCATCTCAGTTGGCTTCTTTCTACGTGCATGTGTAACTCCACGCTGTTTCTTACATGTCACCGGGGGAACTGTAAAACATACCTGTGAAATTACTGGCTGTTCATATGTCACGGTAGCACCATGGGATATGATAGGCTGATTGTAAGCCAGGGAGGGTGCACACGTGGTTTGTTAAATGATTGACTGTTTGTAGCATGCCCTGTTATCAAGAGATAGAAGAGGCTGTCTATGAGCGGGGCCACAATCGTTTTGTGCTTTCATGGCAGTTTGTATTCAATGCATTTAAATGAAATTATTGAACATTTTATCAAACCACTTTCTTATTGCTGTTGATGGTCTGTATATCACCAATAGCTATCGCTATTGTTCTATCGCCCAGGCCTAATTTGATGACAAATGGGCCAATGAAAAGCATAACATACAGATGAAAAAAATGACACAGCAGCCACAGGTTTGGGGAGGAGACCGTAACCACTGAGCAGAGCTGAGCAGGAGTTAGCAGAAGGTAATTTAGACTAAGAGACCTAGTTTTAGAGAAACAGAGCCCCCTTTTGAATGAATACCTGCTATTGATAATGCATTAAAAAGTAGTGAGTAGTTTTTGAGAAGAATACTTTGTTCTTTTACTTGAGTATGTTTTTAAGTCCAGTAGTTTTATTTGTAGTTGAATAGTCTGACTCCCTGGATGCACGCTGCGACACCATCGTGGTGTCTACATTTTCAGAGCCCCCAGAAAACAATAACAACCTCTGACCCACAACCTAAACGCTGAAAACAGTAAATTAGCACCTGAGATGCTAATGGTACAAACATAAACAAGGTAACAGCTGGCAACACCAAAACAGGCTCCTCCTCGATACTATTTTGCAGCAGCACCATCATTGAATCCATCTTAGGACATTTGTGATTGGTTTGAAATACATACAAGGTGGGGCTTTTTTACCCCTATAGCAGAATTTGCAAGTGTAGAGCCAGACTGGACTGGAATATTTTCAGTAATCTTCTCATTCTAGTCAATAACCATTGCTTTGTGAAAACTAGATGAAAGCATCTTCACAATGATTTGAGAAATGAGCAGACGTAACACAAACCAAAGTCAAACATTTAAACAGAAATCTCAAGGGCTGTTTATAGTGCTAACAGCTGTGCAGAGCATTAGCATCCAAGGTAATTTACTTATATGGCCCTTTTATGTAAGTAAGGATGCTACAGAGAATGAAAACCCTGCTTAGATCTAATAAATCAAGAATGAATCACAAAATGCCAAAGTACCAAAATGGAGACAGAGAGATTGCCTGTGGATTACCCACACTCTCCACGTTTTAACAGTGGGTGGTTTGAGAAAAACTTTTAAGACTTTAAGAAGAAGAAGTCTGTACAGATTAGAAAGTTAGTTTAAAAAAAAAGGGAGTGACCTTGGATTGGCTGAGTCAGAGAAGGATCACCCACTGGGGTGGTTGAGTTAAAATATTAAAACATCTAGCACCACGAATGTGCAAAGCTTGTGGTTTGAACCAGATGTTACTGATGTTAGCCTCTGTCTTTTTCTCTTTAGCAGATAAAATGCTGCCGCGCTGGACACAGTGGCAGAGCAGGCACGATCAGGGTGTTTGTATGCAGAGCTGCAATTGAGTGTCCCAAACCTCCTAATTAAAAGTGCTTAACTACTGCTGTGTACGCAAACTGTTAGCCAGTGACCACATACCTGCAGTGCTTAAGATTAAAACATGCAGTAACAGAGGAAGAGGGAGATAAATGGATAAAAAAAAGCATCTTATTATGCCAGAGTTAGTACCCACCTTCACTTTAATGTGAGATATGAAATAGTAGAGTAGGTGTTACCAATGATACTAAGTCTTGTTCCATTTAGTGTAGCAGAGCCTTTCCAGTGAGCCAACATGCACAATAACATAACAGCACCCTGACTTTGTTTGACCTGAATGAAAGGAATCATAATTAGTATAATTTGTGACACCTGTGTTTACTATTTCATGTCAAAATGGCTGCTCTTAAAAGGTCTGTTAAGTCTATGGAAGCAATATTAACATTTATGTCTCAAAATTATGATTTAGTGCTTATTCATTCTTGGGTAGGGCTGGGCGATGGATGTAATCAGATAGTAAATGGACTGCATTTACATACTGTTGTGCTTTATTATTACAGCACTTTATAATGTACTTCTCATTCAAATTCATTCTTACTCATCAAAACGCATTGTGTGTCACTGAGGCCTAAGTAAGCATTTGAATGCATTCCCTTTCTCATTAAACATTTGCAGAGGAAGAATTTCAAATCTTAATTGTTTAAAATCATGTTTGCTTGCTAGCAGTCTTCTTCTTGCTCACATTTGTTGATGCATTGCTGCACTTCTTGGCATGTTCCTGCCACCAACTGAGGATCAGTGGAAGATAATGAAAGCCCACAAATGAGAGTAGAGTTGCAAATTAATGAGTTTTCTACAACATGTGATGAAGGGTTTCTGTCCATGGAGATGTTAGAGCCTTTAATTTGAGAAAGTTTGTAGTAACAGCATAATGCAGAAACTTAAACAGGGCAGAGCAGATTCAATTCACTTACGTACACAAGTATGTACTTGCTGTACCTTTCAGCTACGTTATTGACCGCACTGACTGTAGTATTTAACTGTAGCTGGCTAGCTACTTCACTATCAGTTATATTGAAAAGGGAAAAATACTTGGTTCTTTTTTCATTAACTTTCCAACAATGTATTTCACTGTATGTATTTATTTCGTCTCCATACCACCGTCTGTGCAGCTGCCATATGTACTCTGCTACATGTGCTGCAGGCGCTGCTCAGAGTATTATAGCAACAGCCCACATTTCTCATCATGCCTGTTCATACTTGACTGAGTATGTAGCTAAATTTTATGTTTTATGTTCCAAAATGTAAATGTTACTTTTAGTTTGTAATGTTTCATTTCAGAATATGGTGGTTTTACACTGGTAATTGTCTTTTCTATAGTTAAAAAGTTAATAGTAAGGTGGCTGCTAGATTTCTTGAGCTCAGTTGTGTTATTATTATTATAATATTATTATATGCACGGGGTATTGACAAAACAGGTGCCCACTCCTAAAAACATAGCTGCACACACTGCTTCTAGTGGTAGAAAATTCCTCAGGGTGCCTTTAGTAAACAAACATTTTGTAAACATTGTATTATTTCCCAGCTCTACTCTCGAAGAGCAAAATACAAACAAGCTCAAAGAGTTTTCAACTTATTTTACAGTGTATATGCCCTTTTGACCATTCATGACTTCTTTATGATTTCTAAAACTCCTGCGGTATCTATTCACCCCTCCCCGTCGCTGAGAAGCACTTTCACTGTCTCTGTCTTTCCCATTCATGCAGCTTTCTCACACCCACACCTCTGCTCCCACTGCCTGTCTCCTTCTCCTCTCTTGCTCTTTATCATCACCTTTCTCAATCTTCATTCCCTCTGTCTACTTGAGAATATTCTCAGGTGAATAACTCCTGACTTTGTACTCAGAAACCTTTTTTCTCTGTGATAGAAATAGACTGTGGGAGTTGGCAACATCGAAAGATCAGCCTCTGTTTTTAAACACCCTTTGACTTTGGGTTACTGCCCTGTAAACATGCAAACAGCAATATATAAAGAGCCTTTTAGTCCTGATGCCTTCACTCTCACTCATGACCTTGTTGTTAAGAACGTGGTCAAATTGAATCTCATGACTGACTGACTTTAATGCTTTGTTTGACTGTCTGAAAGCTTGGAATGGGATTGACAGACAGTAAAAATGAGATTGTTTGCCAGCAAAGAGCCTTTAAAAAGTAGTTTTCCATCAAAAGTCTGTACATTACGGTTAACTTCAGAGAAACAGAAATAAAACAACCAATTAGTGTGATATTTCTAATGGCCTGTCATGTCAGTCAAGAAAGTGGTCTATGGCAGAATGAAGCGGTATTCTTTAGTAATGACTGTGTATTCCCATCAGGCCTGGACTTACATCAGTCAGACACAACTAAACACAGTAAATACACATTAAAAGTGCCCAACAGAGCATACAAGCTCATTATAAAGATAAACATAGCATTTAGCATCAGTACTAATACAGTTTTGTTCTTAATGTTCATATTAACAATTACAGTAACACTTAATATTAAGGTGCTTAGTGTTAGTTAGTAAGTAATAATGTCTCCTATAAGATGCTTTTTAACATTACTATGTGTTAATAAGACTTCATAAGTGTTAATAATAACATAATAAACATTAATGTTAAATCATCAGACACTTATAAGCACTAGCCTATGAAAAGAAACTTGACAGTGCTGATTAAGGTTAATTAATCCTTTATTGTGCACTCATTAACAGTTAATTATACATTTGGTGGTACTGGATCTAAAGTGTGAACAAAGCTTATTATGGTTAAGTAATCCTTTATTATGCACCTATTAACAGTCTGCCATGATTTCTATTATTATTATAATATTTTTATTTTTTTTTTCAGTTTTTTTTCCTTTACACATGCAGAAAGAAAGCACAGGAGGTAAATTAAGAGGGCATGTTCCAAGCTGGAGTCAAACCAGGACACCTTTATAATGACTCAGAACCTTGGACGCATTCCTTACATGTGAGAAACCAAGGGACACCATGCAGCCTCAAGCCCAACTTAACGACAGGCAAAAGGCTCATTATAAATGTATTATAATCTACCTATAACCATGTTCATTACGCTATTATTAACATTTATATAGACTTATAAGCTCATATTAATGTTCCAAAGTATCTTATAAGGGCCTTATAGCTAACACTTCAAATAAGCATCTTAATATAAAGTGTCACCAGAATTACAAATGTTTTAAGTACTGTGAGTAAAAGCTGAATATTATGCCACCCTCAGTGGTATTTTGCTATAGCACCAGGTGGCTGCTCTGTAGAGTCATTATTACAGAGCTTTTCTGTGCACGGTTGTGTCCCAAAATAGTGCAGAGACACAAAATGTGGCCTTGAGATTGTGGCAGATGTGCTTCTGATCAGAAGCACTGAGAGTTTTCTGTTTTCAATCCATCTGCCTTCACTTAAAGGAGCTCTTGTATGTCTCATCAGTGTTGAGTCACACAGCCTGTCAGATGGCAGTTATAAGGTAGAGACTACTGTATCCTGGATGCAGATTTCACAGCTGGTTTGGTGTTTTTTTGGTTGTTTGTGGTTTTTACATCTAAGAGGAGATTGATTTGAAACAGTCACATTTTTGTCCTCATATATCAAACCAAGTGTTGTCTAATGTCGTGTATGGAGAATAAGACTGGTCATTGTCTGATCTAGCATGAGACTTACATGTGAATGTCTGTCATGGTCAAGCCCTTGCCAGCCAAGTTAATAATGCTGTTTAACCTGTAGTCCCTCTATACAACAAGAATCACTCCTAGAATGTCTGCCCGAAACATGACTGATAACCAACAAACCTTTGAGGTCCATGTGGCCTCGATTGCTTGCTTGTGTCAATATTCCTTTTGCCAGATCAGGAAGATCAGACCCTACCAGTCTGAGCATGCAGTACAACTCCTGGTACAGGCAGTCGTAATGTCATGCATTGACTACTGCAGCTCCTTACTGGCAGGCCTCCCTGCATGTACGCTCTGCAGATGATCCAGAACGCGGCGGCACGTCTGGTTTTTAACCAGCCCAAAACAGCACGTAACCCCGCTATTCAGATCGCTTAACTGGCTTCCAGTTTCTGCCTGAATCAAATTCAAAACCCTGACACTTGCCATACAAAACAGCAACTGAAACAGCTCCCACCTACCTTAACTCCCTCATTCAGGTCTTCGCTCCCTCCGGCTCACTGCACTCTGCCAGTGAAGGATACCTGATTCAACCACCAACAACAGGACCTGAGGGTGCTAGCTAGACTCTTCGCTTTTGTAGTTCTCCGGTGATGGAACAAGTTACATAACTGCTTGATCTGCGGAGTCCCTCTCAGTCTCAGTATGGCGGAGTGGATCTTAAGAGTGTATAATTACAAGGTGAAAAGTTGCTCCACACTGCAGGTTTAAATTTCTGTTTTTAATGAAAAATAGCTTATTTTGCTTTGCCAATCTTATCTTTTTTTTTTTTTTTTTAAAGTTATTTTTTTGGCCATTTGTGCCTTTATTTGATAGTGATAGCCGAAGAGTAGACAGGAAAGGGGGCAGAGAGAGAGGGGATGACACACAGCAAAGGGCCGAAGGTGGGAGTCGAACCAGCGGCCGCTGCAAAGGACTACAGCCTCAATACATGGGTTGGACGCTCTACCCACTGAGCTAAACGTCCGCCTGCCAATCTTATCTTTAAAAAATAAACTTCCATTTGAATGATGGAATAATTCTTAGTTTCATACTGTGAATTCTATGCCTGATGAAGGTCCATGACCAATTATCTAATAAATTCAGAGCTGAGAGTAGCGTTAGGTGATGTCTACCAAATTGGCAAATGATAATGTCCACAGAGAAACATCACTTATGGAGGATGCCGTTGTTGTTGCTCTGATGGCAACACCCACCTGTCTCAGTCAGATGGGAAACCTCCCATCACCAGCGATTAGATCACCTCTGACATCCCTGCCAGGCGAGAGTTGGACATATATCCCCATGCTGTGTTTACAAGGGTCTTTGCTCCTGCATCACATGGCTCTAACATAGTTGTGTACAGCCTCTGAAGCTTAAAACAAAGTTAGCTGGCTGGTGAACCTAAGCTAAGACAACAGTAGTGCAAATAACAAAGGCATGATGGCAAGGAACACACTAGCAGCAGCTCGCATAAAAACAAAACAGAGCTGCCGTCATGCTAACTGAGCATCCTGGGTTCACCTAACTGGGCAGATTTAATAAGAAAATAATAAACAGGACATGGAGATTAGTGCAGTGACCAGCAGCAACAGCATCTTTTTTATCGTCTCACTCACACATCAATATGGATCTTCGCCGACAACAAGCCTTTTAAAACACAATGGTAAGATGGTAGAAGGTTCAGTGGTCGATGACTGTCAGCCATCACAATAGATGATGTCAATATAAAACCACAGTTACAGCTGGTTGCACTGCAGATGGTCTTTTCGTAAAGTGATTTTGTAATGATTTTTGTTTTCGAACATTCAAAATAAAGACTGAACACATGAACTTCTAAGGTGAAATTTCCAGACACTCTTTGACCATGACAGAAATGAGGAGAGCTGAGGGCCGTGGATATTTGTGTGTCTTTAAGTGCTGCACACACATCCAGTATTCACTGATCAGAATAAAACATTAAAGGCAGTCCTCTGGGACATCTCAGCTGAGCTCCATTGGCAGGATGTGACATGTGGCTACCAAACAGCCTCACTTCCTTCCATTTCCTGCCTGGTTAAATACCTCACTTGGTAATTTTAAGCAGATGGGAACGCCTGCTGTCTGCAATGTAGTGACTGCGTCTGTGAGATCCTCCTCCTTTAATAAGTGGGCACGGCTTGCCAGTGCACTCCCTGTTCCAGCTTCACCAGACGTCTAATAACAGTCTCAGTGACTTCTGGGGATTTCCAGTGTATAAGCCCTCTGTGAGGAACAGCCTGCATCTGAGATTTGTGATTACACCGCCTGTGTCTGTGCCTGCTGCTCCTCTCATTAATCACGGCTGTAGAAAGTTCTGAGAGAGGGTTTGTTCTGGTTCGAGCTTCAGTCCTGGATTATTGGACAACACCACAGCTGTAAGAGTCCAAATGGTCCTTGTTCAAACACAGACTGTGTCCACTCTACTACATAGACTGCACTGCATATGCAGACCATGTGGCATTGTACAATTCAAATTCAGGGCTTTAATATACCCATTCGCTTGGTCATCTTTTTATTGGATGAGGTACGTTCAATATTCAGCAGTACTTGACAGTAGGGCTGTACTGAATAGCTTGAATAGAAGTTTTGAAGCTTAATACATAAGACTGGCAACAAAGCCTAAATATTATTATGACTAACAACAACAACAACAACAATAATAATTAAAGCTGCAAGCAGCGTTGAACGGGCCCTCGCACCCCCACGCCACTCGGGGCGCTGGCGACCGCAGCCCCCGCTCCAATCCGGGCCTGCTGCGGCTGTGACCTTGTGGCCAGGGGCCAACTGACAGACGAGGTGCAGAATTTTCATCCCTTTCGCAGACTGTAGGAAGCAATGCGGTGTTACTTCCTGTCTCCAGTAGGGGGTGCTATGACAATGACTCGTGAGTGTCATGTAGATGTGTTCAGGCCGGGACTTTAATCATACATGTGAAGTTTGGAGCAGATATGACTATTTAATCTCATGTTATAGCAATATCGTCTTTCATGGCGAGACATCAAAAGTCGACGACACGCCACACCCACACTGTTCAACGCTGACCAATTCTGTTAATAACTTTTGATCACAAACTAGTCTATATGATACACACCAATTTTGAAGTCAATCGGATCAGTTGTGGAGGAGGAGTTTGTTTAGCCACGCC
>JAJHUR010139420.1:7210-36350 GCA_027495735.1 Lutjanus campechanus
GGAAAAGGGAACGGGAGGACTGTGGAGTTTTCTACCACGTCATGTCAAAAGTCTTACAGAAAGGACAAGCGGATAATGACAAGCTCGAAGGATGTTTCATTCTGCTTTTAGCTTCTTTTAAACCAGTCGACCAAGTCTTACTCTATCATGTTTAATTAGCTGTTACTGGTCAGATAGTTGATCTGTGTGAACAGTTTCTTTTCCATTTTTTTAAAGCTTCACATCACCAATTGTCCTTTTACCGCAATTTCTAGATGCTGCCTCCTGTAGTTTGAACTTAAAACCAGTGTTTTGTAAAGGTGTTGATTTTATTTCGTTGCAGACGTAGTACATGAATACTCGGCCTGCTTTCTTCTCACGATGACCTACAGCTGTTGTGAATGTTCTGTTTCTTAGGTGATGTTGGTGTCATGTTGTTTTTATATGTATTATTACCCAAGACAATTTGGCAGAGGTACTTCTAGCTAACTTTAGCTCGCTCAGTAACTGATCCGTCCTTAAGAAATCTACAGAAGTAAAATCTTCTACACAACTTTAACTAAATGTAGACAAAAGCCATAATAGCAGTGCTGTAAGCTGTACTAATTCAGTCAACAACAAAAAAAAAAAGACGATCTTATTACTGGTGAAAGACCAAACCTGACTTATGTGGGAAATAATGCACAAATGTATGAATAATGCACAAAGAGCTGAGGAATCTTGAATCTAATCAGTGATTTCTACATTATTTTGTTTTACTGTTTGCTGTTTTTTTTTCCGTTTGTTTTTTTTTGTTTTTAATTTATGGAAGACTATTAGGGTTCGCCAAAAAAATGAGAAGAGGTAGATTTCTTATATTTGGCATTAGAGAATAATAAGATAATAATAATTGAAATGTTGAAAATAAAGTCAAACTTTCGTTATAGAATAAGAAAAAATAAATCAGCGGAGGAAGATTTTTTTCTGAATTTTGAGAATAAAGTCAAAATGTTAAGAATAAAATAGAAATGCCATTTCAAGAATAAAGTCAAAATGGTATTTCAACTTTTTTTAATCAACATTTTGACTCAAAATGCTAAAAGGAAAAAAAATTTCTTAAGTTTGGCTCAAATACTGAAAATTCTATCGACATTTCAACTTAATTCTCAACATTCTGGTTTTACTTTCAACATTTCCAACATTTCAACCTAATTCATTTTTTGAAATGCAAAATAAAAAAAAACCTGCCTCATTTTTTCCTGATTTTGGCACTAATACTCTCCAATGATGATTTATTTCCCTTCAAAGTGATGTTTTTTTTTTCATACGTGTGATTGACAGCATGTAGTCGAGTCAAACAACACTCATAGGTTCTGTTTCTCAAATTCATAGACTTATTTAAATTTCTTTGTTTATTTTTGTAATAATTTTATTTTAAGTCAGGTTTGATCTTCCATATTTCTAAGATGGTTCGGCTACTTGCTATACTATATTTTTCAGTTTTTGGATTTATAATAATTCACTCGGTACTCGAGTGAATTGCTCTGTCTTCCTCATGGGACAGAAGCTCTGAGAGGCAAGTGAGACCAAAAAGATTTTTGGTGATCTGTTTTCTGAGTCTGATCAGATTGTTTTGTCTCCTGGGTTTATGACTGAAAGATCAGTAAAGAGAGTGAAATCTGATAATCTTTCTAACTTTTTTTTTTTTTTTTTTAATCTGTGGTGAATTAACATAAGTTTTGCCAAAAAAAATTCTTCTAAGTGACTTTTTTTTCAGCAGGTGAAAAAAAAAATCATTGTCAGTTGTTTTTTTTGTTGTTGTTGTTGTTGTTGTAATACTCATTTCAGCCACAGGAGGCAGAAGTGCGCCACTACCCCATGTTCTAAATAAGACTAAAATCATGCATGTTTAATTTCTCCATGCACTCTAAATACAAGATACTGTATGCAGATACATTTCTTGCTCAAAGAAAAAACCCAAACTTTTTTTTTTTACCTGGCAAAACTTTTTTTCCCCACCTGTGTCACAGCTGGAAACGATAAAGAACATTTTTTCACCAGTTCTTAAGGAATAAACACACAGGAAAAAAAAAGATTTAGATCCCACTCGGATTGCTCACCAGATTTTTTTTCCTCACTTGCCTCTCAAGGCTTCCGTACCGTGGTCTCTTAACTAGACTGAAGCTGCATCATGCAGTTCAGTAAATATAAATGTAGTCACTTTTTCCCACAAACATTTCACGTCGACAGAAAAGCTGTGCCCAAAATTTTAATCTTTAATTTGTATTTATGGTTTTGGTGTCACGGTAGATGCCAGATTTTTTTTTTACCAGTGTTACAGCAGAGCAAAGCTGCACACGTGTTTATCTTCCTTTTCTCTCCAGACTTCAATCAGACAGTATGATCAACGAACTAAGGTGCCTGCGTCGCTCTGTGATGATGCCACATGTGAAAGTCTTTTACTAGTTTTTTCCAATTTAATTTATTTTTTTATTTATTTTAATGCATATGTTGTTGGATATTTTTTTCTGACATATGAAATAATAGAAATTATCACGCCTCCCGATCAGATGGTACATTTACTGTCATGTTTCAAAAAGCATTTTTAGCATTTTTATACCTTTATGATGTTTCTTTTTGTCTGTTAGTTGTGATGAAGTTCTACAAGTCAAAATTCACAATCAGCTGTCTTGAAATTCCGACACAGTTTTGTTTTAGTTTCTTTGCATCCATTTCAGATGGAACAGTGAAATATGATTTTTGATGTTGCAAGCGATGATTCTGTACATTAAAAAAAAACATTCTCACCTTTCTTTGTCATGCACATTAGTGTTGCTTGTGACTTACTTGTGTATGCAAAGCTCCATTCTAATGTTTTACCGTTTTTTTTCTTCCTGTAGATACATACTGCTCTTCAGTAATCCTGACTTTAGTGTTCTCTGACTAATTGATAGGATGAACCTAACAACAACTTAATGTGATGCAATAAAGTGGTCCCGCTGTTAATGACTCACGGCTCAAGTTTTATTGTCATTACTTTACAGAGTGGAGTCTGAAAATTATTTCTCTGGCAAGGAAGGTGGTGTTGAAAGCTCGTCATTTTTCTTTTCTCGTATAATACAACTAAATGGCACTAGGCTTATGATCACATGCAGCAAAGGACCCAGGCTGGAATCGAATACACCTTTAAGTGTTTTTTTGATTTTTTTCAGCGGCCAGTTGAAACTTGCCATATAAGGAACGGCGCAGGTGTAACTAATTACGTTAATGAGCGTCTCTGGATAATTTAGGTGTGTCATTTAGCCATGACAGTGAGCCAGCAGGCACCCAAGAAGTGATGCAGCTAAATATATCACACCGCAGCCATTATCAATGTTGTTAGCTACACCTGTGCTTTTCCTTCTGTCACATGTCTAAATGTTTACCATTTAAAAGGGCCAATCAGAGAGCGGCATGCCTGCAATGCGTTTTACAAAGACACTTCTGCCAGTTGTCAGGTGACAACTGTGTCTGTTTTTCTTGTGTCTGCCGGGTGGTGAAATCTCAAATCTGTGAAACGTATCCACCCTCGAAAGTGTTTCGTGTGTTCAAGAGCCAAACTGAGGACAAGCGGGATCAGGGCGTGTGTGTTAAATTAGCAGCATCATAGCGGATGAATGCAGGTCACGTTTTATGGTGGAGGTAGGGGTGAGGGTCAGATAGGCCAAACTGAAGGTCAGGGAGAGAGTGTGTGTGTGCATGTGTTAGCATTACATTACACTTTATACATGTAGCATGTGGAGTGTATGGAAATGAACTTTTCTCCTGATTGGTGAGAGGCTGTTCTGTGATGCTGATCCTCCACCAACAGTATGATTTATTAGTGCTTTGAAGAATGTATGAATACAGTAACAACAGCCGCCTTTACACCTTATCAGAGGTGGCAAAAGTGCACACATTCTATATGTAAGTAAAAGTACAGATTTATTGAAGTAAATCATGAGTAAAAATGAAAAAGTACAGGAATGTACTAAAGGTATGAAAGTAAAAAGTCGTCCTCTGAAGAACATTTCTACTGAACCTCACCTCTTCTCTGAGGACGAGTCTCCCTCTGTCTGTTTAGCCTTGTTACGTCATTTCCGTCTTTTTCATCTTGTTATGTTTTTTCACGTCATTTTCATCTTGTTACATCCTGTTACGTCTTTTATCTTGTATTTGTCTTGTTACGTCTTTTACGTACTTTCCGTCTTGTTGGGCCGTTTTTGTCTTGTAACTTCTGCCACGCTGTTTCTGTCTTTTACATAATTTTTGTCTTTGTATGTATTGTTTTTGTCTTTTTACATTCTTTACGCCATTTCTGTATTTAGTATCATTTTAATCTTTTTATGTTTTGTTACGTCATTTTTGTCTTATGTCCTGTTACGTCTTTCATCTTGCATTTATCTGTCTTATAAGATCTTTTACTTCATCTCCGTTTTGTTGCGTCTTTTTTTTTTTTTTTTTTTTTTTTTAAAGTTATTTTTTTGGCCATTTTGTCCCTTTATTCGATAGTGCAGCTGAAGAGTGGACAGGAAATGGGGCAGAGAGAGAGGGGATGACACGCAGCAAAGGGCCGAAGGTGGGAGTCGAACCAGCGGCCGCTGCAGAGGACTAACGGCCTCAGTACATGGGGCGGAGCTAAACCTCCGCCCCTTGTTGCGTCTTTTATGTCATTTTTGTCTTGTTACATACTTTTGTCTTTTTATGTATTGTTGTTTTCATCTAATTTTTTCTTATACATCATTTTTGTCATGTTACATATTTACATCTTTTTACATTTCGTTATATTGTTTTTGTCTTCTTACATCGTTTTCGTCGTGTCTTTTATGTCAGTTTTGTGTTTTTATTTGTATTGTATTGTTTTGTTTGTTTGTCTTGTTATGTTGTTTTCATCTTATTAAGTCTTTTATGGCATTTTCGTCTTATTTCCTTTACATCATTTTCATCTTGTTATGTCATATTTGTTTTGTTAAACCTTTTACATCATTTTTATTGGCTTGTTTTTGTCTGATGTTGTTTTCATTTTATTTTGTCTTTTAAGCCGTTTTCGTCTTGTTACAGCATTTTTGTCTTGCATCTTTTATGTCATTTTTGTCTTGTTACACCATTTCACATAGTTTTTTGTCTTGCATCACAACTAAAGTAACAAGCCGGTTTTGAAAATGAAAGGAGTAGAAAGTAAAAAGTAAAAAGTCATCAGAAAAAGAAATACTCAAGTAGAGTACAGAGACATAAAAAATCGATTTAAGTTACTACCTTAGTTACTTCCCATCTCTGCACCTTGTTGTGTTTTCAGTGTTTCTGACACAGTAAATGTGTGGTTATTTCATGAAGTATCAATTTAGTCTGAAGTTTCAGAGGTGAAACAGGAATAAATATAGACCATGGTGTAAAACTCTATTATCACCTGATTTTTATCCCTACTAACCCAGTGATCTAGATCCATGCAGGTGCTGTTATGGTGTCTCTCAGCACTCGCACACACACACACACACACACACACACACACACACACACACACACACATGCTCCCTGCTCCTGTGGGAAGTGTCTTATTACAAATGGAAAATAGTCACAGCCAGCTCAGGCTTTTCAGCTTAAGACTGGACCAACATTAGACAGTAATAGCAGGACACAGGAGGACTGAAGCACCTGCACACTGTAATACAAACACAACACAACAGAGACTACAATATGTTCACTTCCTTTTGAAGCTTTAGTATCAGAGAGGCTGGGCAACCACCACTAACTGTATTCTCACAAATGACCAAATACTGTAGTTAAATTCACTTATCTGTGACACAAATAAAAGCAGATCTAGATTTGTTTCAAGGCTGTGCTGTTTCAAACGTTCGTGTCACTTTGTCCAACCAGTGTGTGCATACAAGGCTTCCAGCTCTCCGTCTATGCATAATTCACAGAGTTTTTAATAGTTCAAAATGCTGCTGCTTGGCTTCTCACTCACACCAAAAAGGGAGCTCAGATCACACCTGTGCCAGCCTTGCTCGCCTGCACTGAGCCATGGAACTGATGTTAAAGTCTTACTAATTGTTTTTAAAAGATTGGAAAAGTTTTTTCATTTATTTGCTAAGAGTTAGATGAGAAAATCAAGACCATTTTCATGTGTATGTGAAGCTAGAGGAGCAAGTGATTAGCTTAGCATAAGCCTGAAAGCGTGAGTACCAGCACAGAATTCTTAAAAAAAAAAACAAAGCAAACAACAACAACAATTTGTCAATTCTATTTTAAGATTTTTGGTGCTGATTAAGGAAAGGAGATATATATACTGTCAGTCTCATACTTCACAAACTTTACCATTCAATTGACCCTTCTGACCAAAGTTCTGCTCTGTTATTGGAGCACAAAGGAGTGGGACTCTGGAAGGGTCATCCATTGTCCGACTGATGACGAACAGGATACAAAAGAAAAGATTTAAAATCGACATACAACAGGACCAGAGATATCAACGTTTTTCTTGCCTACATCACCCATAATGCCGCTCGACAGCTGACACTTCAAGCAGAGGTTCAGGGGTGTTAGCGGCTAATGTAGCCTCAAGCAGAGATGAAGAATGGGTGACAGCCATGTGGTAAGCTCACATTTTTCTAGCTCCACACCTCCAGATTTCTCTTTAATTTATTTGTACAATTTATTTAGTTTATTGCCTGTGATTTGTCACTGTCTGACTGAACAGCCTAATGGAAGTGATATTTTCCAATTCTTCATATTATATTCAAAGTCATTCTGTTGAGCTGAAACAGATTCCATATTCTGTTCATGTTCAGAGGCCGCTGCTGCAACTCCAGCAGAGGGCTCGTGCTGCGCACACAGCTATGTCACCATCAGCCTAATAAATTTAAAGATTACTCAAAATGAAAAAGCTAATCTCTACAAAATTCTCATTTGGTTTTAGATTCTGGACTTTGTTAGACGCAAGCGCACACTTTGCATCTTCACCGTTTAATCTTTTGAAGTATTTCCATGCAGAGCTGGTGACACACATTGTGTTGTGTCTATTTCTGATGGTAGAGCCACAAGTTACTGTACCAACTGCATTAACGGTCAGAAGTGTTTGAATTCTTGGCACTTTGTGCTTGTTAACTAAAGCTCTCAGTCTGCTTGGCAGGTAACACATGACGGACAAGGTCTATGGCATTTTTACAACTGCTTTTTCCTGTTTTGCCTCAGGATTTGGGGAGTCATTGCACCACCATGAACTTTGAACTTGAACTTTGGGGGAGCATAAAACCTGATTTCTGGGTTTATTTGAAATATATATATATATTTACATTTTTATATGTAAAAATTTTAACCATGTTGGCCTCATTTATGTGTAGTTTTACATACAGTAACACACCCTCAGTGAAAACACCACTTAACCATAGTGTGCTCTACAGTTAAGTCAGGATCTGTGGTCACATGTCATCTGATTATGAGCAGTTATTCACGTGAGGTCAAGAGGTCCTCACTATCTGAAAGGTGAGGGCCAAGCGTTCTCACGTTCAAGTCCCATCACACCGCTCACATACGCATTACACACATTTAATCTCACCTCTCATTTCTCCCCCCTTCAACACTTTCACTGTGCTCTGTACTTTATTACCCAGCAGCCCTTTGGGTCTGCAGTATCAAGCCAGGAAATCTTGTGCCATGTCAGAAAGGGAGAGTGTTAACAGCTGAGTGTTGGCAACAGAAAGCAGAGAATCAGGCTGTGGAAAGTTTGCACCCGCGCACGCGCGCGCACACACACACACACACACACACACACAGAGGAGTGATGAAGGTTGAAACACTGAGTGTATGTATATTTAGAAAGACTGCATCACATTTTCACACAAAATGACTCTTGTTGCCCCCCCACCAGCCAAAAAATACTTTTATAGGTTGCATGGAAAACTTGTGTTTAGCTCCACTTCTTTTGCGTTTTTATTTTTTTTTTAAAAAAGGGTCAGGGTCCAGTTTCACAAAGACAGACTTTGACTATGGTTTAGATACAAAGACAAGGACATTTTACTTTGAAAGTTTAGCGAAGAGTTAAGAATACAAAAAAAAAAATCTGAAATGGAAAAAAATGCAGTGACAGTAAATAGTGTTAATCCCACCGTGTAGAGGAGCATCAGCGATGTTCAAAAAATATATAAAAATATGTGACACTTTTTTGTTCAGTTGGTGGCACTGATTGTTGATATGGTTGTTGGATTTTTTATTTTTTATTTTTGGCTTAAAGTTAGTCAGTCTTTATTTTTGTGAGATGGTCTAACTTGTAATAGACTAATGTATGAGCAAAATTAAAACTAGTCTAACACTGCAGACTAGTCTAAAATATCTTTCCCATGTCTGACCTGTAAAGGTGGAAATTTAAATGTGTAAAACAATGCACCTTTTTTCCACTTTATTAGTTTCCAAAGTAACATTATGTATGTTAGGTATGATATGTAACTTTTCATGCATTAAACTGTCTAAAAATGCGACACATATGTTCTATATTTTGTTGGATCTTGTACCTACATTATCCCAAATATTTCCAACAATGGTCAAGTTGCTATAACTTATGTGAAGACATGTCAGACACGTCAGAGAGTGAGAAAGAAAGTCAGCAAATATGACTAAACATAACATAAATAAAACTTAATTACCCCGTCCATGAACATGATTTCTGCCTGAGTCATATTGGAATGATCTTCATCCGTAATGGTGGTTGTTTCACAATGAGAAAAACAACTCCCATGATCCCATGCCACATGTCATCAAACTCCATCTTTTTTTAAAAATTGTTTTAAATGAAAGAGACGTCTAGTGGCAGAACTTTGATAAACACAGTGTTGAGTTTGACTTTAATAAATTCTCTCTGTTTAAACAGCCTGAGTTAAAAATATTTTAGTTTTTTCTCCATCCTTTGGCGGCTGCAGAGTTTGCCCTAGGTGGCTAGAATTTGTCATTGAGGTCAGTTGTGTGTTTGTGAAGGTGTGTGTTTGTGCTCAGGCCAATTGGTTAAAAGGGGGCGTGGTGATGGGAGTGACCTATCACAGCTTCCAAATGGAGTCACAGACCTGGACAGGATTTCATGGAAAGGTTGGTCTGGAGCCAAAGGACAGTTTATTAACTGTTCATGCCAACTGGCAAAAGGGGTGTGTGGCAGTGGGAGGAGCCCTTAACAAAAAAGCATGTAACTTCCAAATGGAGTCATGTGACATGAGCAGAATCATCATCATCAGAGGCATCATAGCAGCAGAGTTCCTTTTCATTGGTGACTAATGCCCCACTTGTTGCGCTTTAGCCACGCCCCCTGCCATAACTCACCATCAGTCACAACTATTGTGTTTGTTATAATAATGAGTGTCTCTGTGCTTACTGATCAAACAATATTATTACCCATAAACTTAGAATGTTAGCAGGTTATTTAAATAAAATCACTTATATATTTTTTTTTTTCATATTTATTAATGATCAAAGGGCTGGACTTGAGGTATTATTAAAGGGCCAGATTTGGCATATATGCTATTACTTAGGGGCAAAGTGCTTCAAATTATAGTGACCACATGCATTACCGTGTATAGCTTCAAGTGCCAGCGTCTAATGGGTAACATCACAGGTGGGAAATGGATGCCCAGTTTTGAACCAGCTGACCTCATGACTTTATTGTGACACTTTATATCGTGTTGGAGGACGGGGATCCCATTCTCAAGCCAGGTTTAGAAATCCGCAATCTCGGCGGCCCAAAGGTCAAACTCCCCGTGCCAGCAGCTGCCACACTCTCTCCTCTCTCGGTGTGTTTGGCCTCACACGACACTCCTCTGCTCTCTGTTGTGGCTTTCCCACAGTAGCAGACAAAGAGGTATCGAGGAATAGAGATACAGGTAGAGAGAGGGAGCGAGCTGCAGATTTATTCTTTACCAGGAGTGAGTGAGGGATATAAATCGCACAGTGAAGCAGGTAAAGGCCTGACAGGCGGTGAGTTAAGACGCTGCTGGGGATTTCCATGTTTAGACCCTGCTGACTACTGCTGCTGGCCGGCGTTCCCAGCCTCCTGAGAGATCTACCAGACACCCTCCCCCCCAACTCCTCAACACCACCTCTCAGCTGCTCAACTGTTTTCAAGTGCTGCAACATTCAAGGTGCTGCAGCTTCACTTGCATTTGTTGTTACTGTATGTGTCTCTTCTTAATTCATAAAGATCTGACCTCTGCTGCAGGCTGCAGATATCCACCACTTTTTAAATTGAAGATACCTGCTCTCTGACTGCTCCGCTGGCCGCTGCGTCTGCAGGCTGCATCTGCTGATCCACACCATGCAGAGGAGTCCCCACTCAGCGTGTGTAGCTGCTCAGCAGCATCATACGTAAGTACAGTACAGGGCTTCCTTTATCTGTCACACTGGAGAAGAATCACTAACACTTTCTATGAAGGTCATGCCTATAATGCATTATAAGCACATTCATAAGACACTATAATGCATTTATAAGACTTTTGAAAACTTTAAAAAAATGTTTAGAATCATGCATGACAACTTATGGCAATGTTTATTAAGTGCTATAAGTGGTGGAGATAATGTATTACAATCTGAATCCTTGGTTACACAGCATATTAGAACTACCATGACTTTAGGCAGTTATAAAGACACATAGAGAACTGCTCTAACATATATAAACAGAATAAACACACTAAAACGTGCCTTTGTGAGCTTCAAGTAAGGTGACAGCACTATATGAGGTTATTAGCAATTGTCCACCGCTTATAATACTTTATAAGCTTTGTTATGAGCTGTCATACACATTTATAAATGTTTCATAAAGCCTTATAAATGCATCAAAATGTCTTATCAAGCTTTAAGTGAAGTGAGTGTGCTGCCATTGTATGATGTTTATAAGACATTATTCCATTTCATAAACTAAGAATTTATAATCTGTTATGATATGTTACAGCAGTTCTCTATGTGTCTTTATAACATGCTAAAGTCATGATAGTTATAATGTCCTGTTTAACCCAGATTCTTCTTTCAAACACTGTTGTCATTTTGGCATTTAGAAGTAAAAAGCATTAGGAGCGCTTAACTGTTAATATATTATGTCCACCACTTATTATACTTTATAAACTTTGTTTTAAGTTGTCATGTGTATAAATAGTTTCATAAAGCCTTATAAATGCATGATAATGTCTTATCAACATCAATAATATGCTGTACCATAACTTTGCAGACATGATAGCACTGTATAAGGTTATTAGCAATTGTATGATGTTTATAAGACATTACTCTGTTTCAGAAAATGTATAATCTGTTATGATACATTAGATCATTTTTCCATGTGTCTTTATTTAAAGTTAAAGTTATCTAAAGTTATGGCAGTTAAAATGTGCTGTGTAAACATTGTTGTCACCTCAGCATGGAGGTATAAGTTGTTATGAAGACTGGGCTTATAATACATTATGTCCACCACTTATAATACTTTATAAATAATAAGTTGTCACACATGATTATAAACATTAATAAATCATTTCATAGTGCCTTACAAATAGATTATAATCTCTTATAAACATCAATAATACACTGTAGCATCACTTTGTGAACTTTAAGTAAAGTGACAGCACTGTGTACGGTTATTTGCAATCGTATGATGTTTATAAGACATTATTCCATTGCAGACATTAAAATCAGTTATTCAGGACTCAGATTCTTCTTCCAAACATTGATGTCCACCACTTTTAATGCTTTATAAACTTTGCTATGAGTTGTCATGCATGATTATAAACATTTTATAAAGTGTTATATAAAGCCTTATAAATGCACTAGAATGTCTTATGAATGTGCTCATAATGCATTATATATGAAGCTGACCTTCATAGAAAGTGTTAGCAAAAAATATTCTCCTTGAGTCACCAGACAATTGGGTTATTTAACTGCACACAGAATAGAGTAAAAAGTTCAAAGACTTTTGTGTTTCACATTTACTGGAAACAAGTTTTCATGCCATAATTTTTTTTATGTGACCTTAAATTTTGGCTTGATCTCATCAAAACACAGCTTGGCTCATAAACTTTTTTTTCCATGGCCACAGCGGTGTAGTTAAGTTTAGCAGAGCAATGCACAAATAAAGCAGCCCGGCATTATTATAGACATCATGGAGGTGACTTAAATGGTAGTTTGAGGCAGGATATCAAAGTGTCAAGCGTTCACAAGTCCTCATATTACATCCTGCACTGTGCTCAGTAAATCTAAGAACAAGGGGCTGCATATCAGAGCAAATAAACTCTACTGTATGCGGTTCAACCACACAGAAATCAAACCTGTGTTCAGTATTTTCAGACATGACGTGATCCAAACTCTGCCTCATCCAGAGCAGCTGGGATGCAGAGTTATCAGGTTGCATGAACACTCTGCGAAATGATTTACAGCTGAGTCAGAAATAGTGCAACTTCCGATGCTGCTTGTCCACTCTTAGCCATGCAGCGGGACAAGTTTCCATGGCAGGACGAGTCTATGGGAAACTCTAAAAGTAGTTCAACTGTCCTGGCTGCCCCCAGCAACTCGACACTGACACACACATGGACATGCTTTATACAGAGGATGTACAGGCAGTAATGCAGATGAAGTTTTCATGTCTGTGTCTTTGTGACTTTGTAGGAGTAAAGCTGGGTCCTCTAATAGTTTTGAGGCTCTAGGATGCCACGAGCAGATGGATCCAAAGGACAACCAGGACTCTGAGGACCCCAGAGAATACTGTTATGGTACGGCAGAGTCAACTCACTTCATCATCTGCAGATGTACTGGTTTACCGCTGCCACATTTTTGTCCTAGACCTCCATCCCCTCAGTGTAGCCCAAACTAGGTAGCACTACATTTTCATTTTCATCAGCAATGCAGACTCTGGTATCAGCACGCTCAGACTGGAATCAGCTATTTAGGGTGCTGTTAAATTCTTGAATTTCTCTTACGCCATTTCTTTTCTTTCTTCTTGATCAAGTTGTAGCAAAAGAGTACTGTTTCAAATAAGAGAAGCCTGTCTGGAAAGACACTTATTTTTTATTCTTACTGGTTTGAAGTGAATGGGCTGAGACAGAAAAAAGCCAACAGGAGTGGGGTTTGCAGAAGCAACACAAAAAATAGGGTTTGAGTTAAAGAAAAATTACATATAACAACAAATCTCACTTAGTGATCTATTTTCAGATCAACTGTACCGGATCAATGAGGGGAAACAAGGGGTAAACCACAGGTTAGTCAGTTTAGTGGATTTGTTTATGTTTGCTTCTCTCTGAAGTCTGTTTGGAGGATGCATTCCACACATGCATAGACAGTATACCATAACCTGGTGGAGCGTAGTGGCCTCATGGATGAGCTGTGGACAAGTCCTTGCAGTCAGAACAAACTGTGCAGATGTCTGCACAGAGCCTACACATACTGTACATCTTCTGATGATGAAATTTATGTCACAGCAGATGCAATGTTGGGTTTAGTTTTGCATGTTAGTTAGTAACTGACCTTATGATGGTGCTAGATGAAAGGTCAAGCCTCTGCAGCAGCCTGATAACAACCTGTTCATTTGAATCAGCTCCGTTGGAGCAGGAAAACATCCAAAACATGCAGGGCCGTGGGCCCCAAGCACCAGGACTGGTGCTTGGGGCCCACTCCAAGCAACTCCTGATGCCGTTTTGTTAGGTTTAGCAAACAAAACTACTTAGTTAGGCTTGGGGGGAAAAAATGTGATTTGGGTTCAAATCAGTACGTTAGTTACGTAAATTAAGTAACGTACATGACGTAAGTTAAGTACATAACCTAAATCATCTTATGTACTAAAATTAAAATAAGTCAGTGCTGTCTTTTGGTTTTACACAAGTTGAGTCCTGACTGAGAACAGAATATCAGAACAGAGACAAAACCAAAACCAAGATTTTTCATAAGCAAGAACCAAAATAGGGCAAGACCAAGTACTGTCACATCGTAGCTATCTCACCCAGGTAAGATAGCAGTATTGTGGTGTGTAGCATTTATGTTGGAGCTAACATTAGCCAAAGTTGATGGAACTAACTTTAAAGATCTTCCAGATTGATACTATGACCAAGGGACTGAAGGAAGACCTTTGTGTTGCTGTTTTCAGCCTGACAGCTCACAAAGTTAAAGTGTGCAAACATCATGTAACTGGACACCATTTCACTCCTTCTGACCCTGTCAGTACTATCAAATTAAAGGTCCTTCATGTCAACATCAGAGGGACCACCGGGTTTTTTGAGGTCTCACACTAGTACCTCAATAAACAGGCCATATAATAGGTCCAACTGAGATGTGAACTCAGATCACAGGCTGAGCTGAGACACAGAGCTGACAGACAGCTGCTCAGAGCCGAGGAGCTCTGGATGAGAGGGTCGGTGGCTGGACTGGAGCTTCTGGAGGAAGAAACACCCGTCGATCTGATGCTGACTCCTTTATTGGAAGGAGGGGAGCTCAGAGTGTCTATTTCACTTTTGAGGGATTAAAAAACTTATTTTTTTATTTTCACTCCTGCTTTTTTTAGAAATCATGGCTAGACGGGAGTTGAACTTTTTTTTTAATTAACTTTTGTGATTAAAAAGTGGATTTATTGTCACATTTGCTTGTAAACCTGTGTGGAGCCGACTGTCTCTTTATTCTACATCACCTGACATTTGCTCGTAAAGCGAGACACTGTCTCTGCATAAGCCAGTCAGACTAAATGGTGTGAAATGACACATGAAAAGCAAAAAAAAAGCTGTTCTCCTAACGCACAAAATGACATAAGACATTGGCGTGTTATTCATACACCATTTGCTGTCTCATGACCCTCATGGCCACACTTTTGTTGCTGTTATTATGTATCACTTTATCCTGCAGTATTGTGACCTTGGTCCCTGCTCTTCTTTCCTTCCCTGCCAGCTGTGCAGGTCTCTGCGTGCACCTCTTAAAGCAGATAAGCTCTCGACTATGTGATACCACAGATACCTGACACAGTAATAAATCACACACCAGCTTATATCATGTTCACTTTTAATAGAAATAGAGATTCAATTTCAAGATCTCTGATGATGTCCAAGAATTGTACATCACGCTGGCAGAAAGAGAACTGATACAGGCTTATGTATCATCATTTTTCTGTGTCCCGCTGGCAGATTTGAATGTATTACTCACTTCAGACATGTCATAGCTTAGAGGAAGTTGTAATGCCAGAAATAGCTTTAGTGCCACCAGAGCATGCAAGCGGAGTGGAGCGGGGAGTGCGAGCGGGGGAGAGTTGGATGGAGCACAGAGCGGCTTTTTTTAAAAGGATGTAGTGTCGCCTTATCTCCCGCTCCTTCCTGCTCAAATTTCGCTCAGGTACCGCTCACACCCAAGTGCGCACAAGTAACAGAGAGGTCATACAGGTGTACTCCCCCTGTAAAACTAACAGATGGCAATAATGTGATACAAGGAAAAGAATGTGGAGACATCATTTCAGTCAGTAAAGATTCATTTTTGAATCTAAAAAGGCACCTTTCTCAAAAGGTAGAGAGAGAGCAGCAGAGAGGTAGAGGGAGAGCGTGTGAACATAGACAGATGTGCCAGTTTATGATCATGAATCATAATGTTACTGTACATTTCTGTGGTGCGTGATTTTTTTGTACTCCAAGTCCGAGGGAGGGAGGGGAGCATGTGTGTGAAGTGCTGATATAAAAGTTTTTGATGATAAATCCTGATGCACAGTTATGTGGTTTATACACTGCAGACTGAAATATCTGTCTGTGCATCTGTCAGACAGATGCTTGTCTCCTCCGTGAAACATCTGTCTTTGTGCAGTATTCATGTAAACCATGATGACCTGTTCAGAGCTGCATCTCCCTCTCGGTGTGTGTTGGTGTTCAGTTTGCTGTCTGCTGTGGTCCAAAACATCCTCATTTATGTAACTGACTGAAACTCTTTTAAATGATCCTCCTGCATTAATACAAAAAGATGAATATTGTGCACCGATTTGTCAGTATATAGACTGAGCTGAAAAAAATATGAGGATTTTTTGAGGACAATATTATATTAAAGAAATAAACTATTATTATCAATAAGTGAAGAAATAAATAGATACATGTGAATAGCAGCCTTTTGCAAAGATACTGCTGATTCTTTGGTGTTGGAATTTTAAATCTGTTTGCAGTGCGCCACAGAAGCTTCAGTTGACACGTGTACATTGAAGCTTTTAGTGCATTTTGGCTGATGGGCCAAATGCAGATGCAAATTTTTCTTTTTGGAGTTAGTGATTTCAGCAGAGTGCTATATTGAAGCACTCTCTCTCGCTAAGCTCTCAAAATAGCAGATGAAAAATGTAAACTGTATGATGATAAGATTTCGCATGTCAGTCATGAACTGATATACTCACAGATCAAACCCACAAGAGCCACCTTACCATTAGAGCTGGACTGATATAATGGTGGAAGGATATTATCAGCCCAGTATTGGCCTATCACAGCTATATTGGTCTATAGTGCATGTACTGTATTCCTGCAGTGTTCCTGCAGCCCGCAGAGTTTCCTCGAGTCTGGGGAGGCGGGGGTGGAGAGAAACAACTCACCTCAACCATAGCTTGTATAGATAACAGGATTTCAGCCTATTTAATACATAGGCTATGCTTCCAACTTGCTCTTTGGACTTCTGTACTCATTTTTGCCTGTGCATACCCCTTTACTAATAAATCAGACAATACACTGGAAATGTAGTGATATTAATGCAGTTGTGGTCTTGAAATAAAAGAGTCGTCTTTGTCTGAGACTGGGACAAAACCAAGTAAAAATGTGTTTCATTCCAAGTGAATCAGAAACCTTCAAAAAGTGATCTTGAGACCAATCTTGAGTACTACAACACTAGCAGTCTGCAGGGGAAAATATTGGTATCGACATATATGTTGTCTGATATGCACCAACAAAAACAGAACATAGTGCATTTTGTTTATATCTGATCCTTTTTCTTAATTCAGGTTTTACATATATAAGAATATTGGCCAATATATCTATTAGAATTGTTTTATTCCCTAATCTCAGTATTTCCAAAAATACAGTACTGGTCTGGACTTACTTATTACTGAAGCTTAAATTAAAAACATCATATAAACAGTTAAGAAATAGATTTGATTTCTCTTGTTTTTATCTTCTTAGGAGGGTACCATCCTATCCAACCAGGTGACACCCTCAACAGAAGATACCAGGTGGTTTCGAAGCTCGGCTGGGGCCATTTCTCCACTGTCTGGCTGTGTCTGGACCTCAGGTACTGTAGGTTTAAATTATGAACTATACAAAATTATTATGATGAGGGGGGGTCATGAAGAATTGAAGATGTTGTCATCTTATTTAAATGTCATTATATTAAAGGAATCGCTTTCACAATAGCCATGAATGCGTACATGAGAAATTGCACTAGAAATACCTGTGTCTGTGTTGGCAGGCTAGGTCTCCGCATGGCTGTGAAGGTGCTGAAAAGCGGACCTGGTTTCACCCAGGCGGGACAGGACGAACTTGCCCTCCTACGATGCGTTAGTGACCTGTTGTTTGTGTTGATCATGTCTAATATGTCTTACTTTATGTTAAAGCTCTTGATTTTTATTTTGTTTGTATCATAGATTAGAATTGAAGAGGAAATGATTTCTCTCCATCCTTCAAAAAACACTTCCACATTTCTATGTCAGCTCCCTTTCCACCGTGCTCTACCTTTCTCAGCCCTCACCACTCCCCACTTGCTATTTACTACATGCTATATTATACAAAATGTTTTCCCTCTATTTTTCCCTCATATATTTTTTTTCATTATCTGCCTCCATACCCTTCCTCCTCCCACTTTCCTTCCTGTCCTCTGTCTAATCAGGCGAGTGGTCCTACAAGCCGTCATCCCTACACTCACAGGATTGTTCGACTGCTCGATGAGTTCAAGGTGGCCGGGGTCAACGGGGTCCGTATCCTTTTTTACAGACTTTCATTTCATTTGTTGTGCACACAATCTAAACATGCCACAGATGGCTGAAGAGTTATTGTGTGTGGAGGTGTGTGCTTGTGTATCTGTGTCTAAAAGAGTACAGCATAGTATCAAATGTATGATAAAATGATTAATCTGATTTCAGAGATGTAACAACAGATAGCATTATGTTGACTCACTGTAGACAATATTGCAATGCATCATACAGTGAATACTGCCAGCAAATCGCTTACAGACATGTACAAACTGACCTTGACACCTGGTTAGATATATGCCTGGTGCTGGAGCTGCTGGGACCTGACCTGAGAAGCTGGCAGCTGTGTTTTGGGAATCCTGGACTGCCACAGCCTTCAGTCAAACAAATCCTTACTCAGGTAAAGACCTGCAGAGACTTAAGAAACTGAATATCTTAAAGAACTGCAGAAACACCCACTTTACACCCAGTTTAGCAACAATTATTTCTCATTACCACAGGATCAAATCCAGATGCCTTAAGTCAGTTAATGAATAGTGTGACGCTATAGACAGCAAGCGGTTTGCTTAGCTTAGCATACAGCCTGAAAGTGAGGGGAAACAGCTAGCATGGCTCTGTCCAACTTGTTATATTACTTTCCTCTTTGTTTACAAGATATAACATGCTAATGGGACCAAGTCATTGTTTAGCAAGTCAGAAGTAAGTCAGAAGTCTTTGCAACCAAGTCCTAAGTCATGACAGACAAGTCCTGAGTCAAGTCCTAAGTGCTAAACTATTAGTTTCAAGTCCTCAACAAATCATAATGTAACAGTGGGTTTCCAGCCTCACTGATTTTCAGGTGACTTAGCTGTTAAGCTAAGATTAGCTAAGCATTAGCTCACTAACTATGTTAATATTAGCCTCAACTTACCGTTCTTTGCGCAATGACAAATGTTGAAATGTCCCATGTCTTATTTGCTAATAAAGGGCGGATAGCTACTAAGTTAGCAACAATGTCAGCTTATGAATAGTGTTAAGAATTGATTCAAGAAATGAACTGATTCTTGGCACACTTAGTCTACTTTTTAATCTTTGGCTTGTGAGAAGCTAACAAGTATTTTCAAGTCAAGATTGAGTCTTTTCAAGTTGAGTTGCAAGTATTTTTTGATTTTGTCAAGTTGAGTCTAAAATCTGTGTTTGCGAAATGACTCAAGTCTGAGTCATTTGACACCACCACCAGCTTTACAGGTTGTATATTTTAAACTTTGGCTTGAACCACACTCGCTTTTTTATGCTAAGATAAACTAAGCTAATCAACTGCTGTCTGGAGCTTCATGAGTAATTTTCTCATCTAAGTTTGGGCATTTTTCTCAGGTCACGAAAACATTTCCACACAGCGGATTCATCACAACTGGAAATCAGAAGCAGCTGATACATATTTGCCTTGATGGAGTCATACTGTGGGCCATAAAAGGTTTAGTGCTGGTTGTATGGACGAAAACATCATCGTAACTGTTTTGTGTGTTCTGTAGGTTCTGCAGGGCCTGGATTACCTTCACACTCAGTGTAAAATCATCCACACAGACATCAAACCGGAGAACATCCTGCTGTGTCTGGAGGAGCAGTCCCTCAAAGTACCAGCAGGGGGCAGCAGCTCCTCCTCTGTACTGACTGGGAAAGAGGCCAAGTCCACAGGCACAGTTGTTTTTTCTTTCTTACAGGGTTCATCATACAGTATATGTGTACAAAGCAGATGTACTTGGAGCCAACTAGTGTGCCAATGTCAGTCTTTCAATATACAGAGTCTCTGCTCTGTACACACCTATTTATACACTCTGTTGTCGATACAAAGGCCTTATGTCAAGCAAATGCGTCTTATCCAAAATATCAGTGATAGAGGAAACTAACTCTCTGATATTTGAATTTCTTATATAACATAGTTTCTTGGAGTAAACAAGATGTTACATGATTTTTTGTTGTTTGTTTTAGAGAAGGAGATGGTGAACCCATACAGTTTAAAAGAAATTACAGTGAAGATTGCTGACCTGGGCAGCTCTTGCTGGGTGGTAAGTAGTTGCTCTATACTTTGCATACAGCTGTTCTAAAGATCTGAGTTTGATATATTATATCAGCCTAGTGTTGAATTTGATTTTTAAAAAATGTGTCCAGACCTGCAAGAAGAGTCCAGCAACCAAAGTTAAAGTGCAGATTACTGTTAACTGTACACTAACTGTTCAGCCCCAAACAGCAGACAAACTCAGTTAGAGACTAGCTGGTGAACATAGTGGAGCATTTACTTGCTAAAGATTCAGATAGTTCCTTCAGGCTATATTAAAGTATTTGTCTGTGTTTTCAGAAAAAAAAACTGGGTGCTACAGAATTTACCCTCCGAAAAGTAGATGCCCAAATATATTACATACAACACCACAAAAAAACAAACAAATTAAAATACATTTTTTTCTGTTACTTATGTCTCTTTTTCTTGGACCAGTACAAACACTTCTGTGAGGAGATCCAGACTCGTCAGTATCGCTCACTAGAGGTCTTACTGGGATCTGAGTACGGTCCGCCAGCTGACATCTGGAGCGTTGCCTGCATGGTGAGGGAACTACCACAATATGATGTTTATACCCTATGAAATAGTCAAACCAAGACTCCGTGTTTTTGTGGCTGCACCATTTTATCAAAAGGAAACAGGAGTCTTGTGATTCATATTATGCACATCTTTAAAAATTCAACGTGACCACATCTTTAGGAACTTTGAGAATTTTGCAATAAAGTTTTGTGGGCTTCAACAAAGTCTGTCTGCATAGCAAGAACTTATACTGATTGTAATGGTGTTATGTATGTATTTTTTTCATAGAAGGTGTGTATTTGACCTTTTATGATATAAGCTAGTGCAGTTAGTGTTAGTGCAGTTAGTCCCCCAACTAAATCAGCTCACAGCCCCGCTCAGTGAGGTTGTCATTCTCATTATTAAAAAAATACCAAAACTTTTATTTGTTATGTTTAATAGCAAGTAAGTATTTTATACAATATTTATTTATTTATTTATTTATTTTCTGCTTGGACGTGATTTATATGTAGTTTCCAGCATAATTTATTATCCATAATCACTCCCAAAAATAGAAATCAGACACTTTCAATTTCAACATCACTTATTGTGATGTTTGATTTTGTTAACATTAAACTAAATGTTTGATAAGAAAATTCCAATACAGTGAAAAAAATAACTAAAAAATCAAAGCAAGATTGATTTATGTCATCTGCAAATGACATACATTTTAATGTTTTAAAGACCTTGCCTATATATTTTACATATGAAATAAACAATAATGGGCCCAACACTGAGCCTTGGGGAACTCCGCAAGGAACCCTCATATATGTAAAGGACATCAAACTGTTAGATAAGACTTGAATTTGATCCTTTGCAGTTGTGGCCCAAGGGTAGTGTCAGAATAAAGGTATTTGGCAACCTATATCTGCAGGAATTATCATGCCCTGAGCAAGAAAGTGTGAAGTACTACATACTTTTTTCTTGTGAGGATGGAGTAAGCACATAGTTCAACATGTTTATTAGGATTCATCATCTTGGAATCATGAACCTTTGTACAAAATTATGTGCCTAGCTATCTAGTAGATGTGGAGATATTTCACTGGATAAGTCAAAACTTTGACATGCTAGTGGTGCTAGATTTAAGTCAGTGGATCACCAAAGCCATGGGAATTCATCCTTGGGGTACTATGGACATCTGTCCCAAATTTCACGGTAATCCATCCAATCATTGTTGAGATATTTTTGTCTGAACCAAAGTGGTGGACTGACCAACAGCCCAAACATTACCAACCCCACAAAAACCTGCAGTCCAACTTTTATGACAGAGGCTGGAGCAGTTCATGCCTCAACTGAAAAAAACAAAAAACAAAAACTGAAGTCACCAATCAGCGTGTTTGGGATTGGTAATCTCTCAAGACGCTTAGTTGGCCACACATCACAACTTTTAATTTTCTCTTGCATTCTCTCAGGCCTTTGAGTTGGTCACTGGAGACTCCCTGTTCGAACCCAAAGCCCGCGAGTCCATTTCCCTGGAGGAGGGTACGTTCAGTACACTGTGCTGGCAGCAACAGAGGCGCAACAATCACTGACACAGGATTAAATGAGATTACACTGTGGCTGCAGTGTAATTATTGATGTAGTGTATGTTAAAGTGTACTGTAATTTTGTGCGTCTCATGCTTGCATGTGTGTGTGTGTGTTTGTTCTCTTCATCTACCTTAGACCATATAGCCCAAATCATGGAGCTGCTTGGTAAAATCCCACCAGCTGTTGTCTTGTCGGGTAAATACTCTGCAGAGTACTTCGATCGCAGAGGTAAGTCTGAAGCTTCACTTTTAATTGATTTAAGGCCATTTGGATGTTGTATGCTACTGGACCCATCAGCTTAATGTTTTTTTTGTACATTTATGACCGTATGCTCAAGGACCACTGTGGTTGCAGTGATTCACAATTTTTGAAAAACCTTGAAAAACCTATTTTATTGACTGCTCTGTTTTATCCCGACTGCTGACTCCTCACCCCTCTTAACCAGCAGGCAGGGGTCATAAGTCATCAACAACTGCTAGGCTAAAAACAAGGCTTACCTTCTGTTGCAGGTCACATTTTGTCATTTGTTGTGACTCAAAACCTGACATCCATAGAAAAGTTTTGTTTCAACATAAACCTGGAGCATCTGCAGATTAATTTAATGCCCGATATGGTACGATCCACCATATTTAGACACAATTTGTGATAAATAAATCCCTGTTTTGTTAGTTTTGTCTGCATCCCTGCTATTCATCTGAATAAGAGATGCAGACACTCCAAAACGGACTGTAATTCACTTAACTCTAAATCAGTTTTCATGAAGTTTGATTCGTTCTAAACATGAAAAACTGAACATGATAGTGGTCAGTTACTAAGGACAATGTAAATGTAAGGTTTCCACTGGGACAAGCACATTCCCGCCCAGACAACATTAAGTTTAAATAATTCAAAATTTAAGCTTTTGTGAGTTTCTCCAAAATTGTGTTTTCTTATTAAGTTTATACATCCAGGACGCTTACCATTACATTATTCTATGCATCTTAAAGAAGACTGAGGCTATACTATACGGAAATAGTTTAATTAAATGAAATGGAAACTTTAAAACCAAAAGTTTCAGTCAAAATTTTGCAGAAAATCGACTGGTTGCATCTGACAGTTGTGGTGGAATTGCAGTAGATGCTTCACCTGGAAGAGATCTGCACTCCAAAATGTGCACTCTTCTAGTTTCCTCTGAATTAGTCAAATCATAATTGCTACTTGTGAGCATCCCTGTGTAATACTGTATACTTTTTCATTCAGGTGACCTGCGTCGTGTCGGTCCGCTGAGGCTCTGGAGCCTCTTTGACGTTCTGGTGGAGAAATACCACTTCCTGCTGGAGGAAGCCTCTGGCTTCTCAGACTTCCTGCTTCGCATGTTGGATTATCATCCGGATAGGAGGGCCACGGCTGCACAGTGCCTCCGTCACCCTTGGCTGACCTCATGATAGCCTCCTAAAGGCCCTGCAGGGCTCATCCCCATCTGCCTGTCTGCACAGCCAGATGTTTTCAGCGGCTCGACCTGGCCAATTTCAGAATGTACCAGCCACAGACTCAATCTGTGAGATGCTGAAAATGCCTCTTTGATTTTTTTTATACTAGAGGAATATGATAGAGAATAGGATGTCCTTCTCCACTGGAGCCCTATTACGCACTTTATGCTGCAAAGGTGTTTTTTTTTTTACATGGATCTTTCCTTGCATAGCAGCTGTAAGTCTTTGACTGCCATAGCTTTGAGTAACGCAGCAGCTCTTTTAATGATGATTCTGTATTGTTTCTTGCTACACTGGTACCACCAGCCAGTGTGAAGCTGTCAGTTGGACACAAACTTTGACTGACGATATTATTCAGTAAGAGTGAATGTTATAAATGAACAAATGTACACGTTTTTTAATCATACGATTGGTAAAAGATGCTTTTCATTTACTTTTTCTACAGTGTCATGAACAGCTATAAACAATAAAGGCAGATTAATTGCTGTGCGAATGTACAGTGAGTTACATCATGTCAATTTTATTTATATAAAAAAAATCACAAACAACAAATGTATCTAACGGGACTTTATGATCTGTACAATATACAACACCCACTAGACCCCTGACCGTCTAAGTACTGACTTTTTTCCCATCATTATTAGAGGAAATGTAAATTTGATGCACCATGAAGTGCTATGTGTTAAATGCTCTGCATATTCACACATAATAACTTTGCTACTGTGTGTGTTTACTCTCTACTGGTCCAAAGCCTTACAGGGGTGTCAAACTCAATTTAATCCTGGGCCACATCAGCATTATGGTTTCCCTAAATGGACCGGTTGTAAATATAAGACTATATTTGTATCTATGTGTTATTATATTACATAATTGCCCCTGAATTTAATTATTATTTGTTTTAGTTATTACTTAATTAATAACTAGCTCTGACAGCAAAAGTCTAGGAAAAATAATTGCAAGCAAACAAGCATACAGCTACTATACAATTTCTAGAAAAATGAAATGTTCAAAGTAGAACTGTCTGTAATAGTGATCATGTTTGTTCCAATAATTATTATACCCAAATTGTTTTTCTTTTTCTTTACATTTTATACAGTTTATTGTTCTGCTCCTCCAGTCCAACAGATAGCAGTAAAACTTCATAAAACAAGATGGCTAAACTCGATATGAAAAGCTCCCCTGCTCTGAATGATGGAGCGCACTACATGTCATGTGAACATTGTCAAAAAACATTTACTTGGCAAATGTGTGATTTAAGTAGCACTTTTACTTACTATGGCTACTAAGTATGGCTACGTGAGTGGACATTAAGCAAAATGCTTCTTTTAGCACTCTGGAGCTAGCTATACTAAAGCTAATGTTGTTAGCTGCTACACCAACAACTTAATTATTGCGATTTCTACCTTAACAACTGTCTTGTCCATCATGACTTGAAGGTGCACACATCATCAGCCTCAGGTAGCTAGCCAGAAACAGATGGGTCGCCACGAGGCAATGTATCATGGCAGTTTAAAAAAAAAAAGTTACCATAGTTCTAATTTTTTCCTCATATGTTGTCTTATATGAAAAGACCCAAAATGAACACTGTGAGTGGACTATAGATTACTGAAAGGAAATCTAACAGCATTTCCATATAAGTGGCTGATCACTGTAACCATGATTAACAGAAGTGGTTTCCACCAGGCTTGGGCTGTATAAAGGTTTTAAAAAATCCAGATAATATTATTTTCAATACTGTTTTAAATACGGATGCTTGTCTCTTTATTAAGCTCATAGATGATGTATTAACTACTAAATAAGAAGAAAAATACATCTGTTTGGGATTCTTTTGGATTCGGTCCTGATTATAATATGGTAAGCTAACAACCATGGCAGACTACTGACTGGTCAGAGTAGCGTTTCATAGTGAGTGTGTAACTTTACAGACAGACAAATGATGGTGAATGTGCGCTGAGCGGAGAAAACAGTGAGCAGGGAACTTGTCGGTCTGGGAATAAATGAGCAGCGACAGTGCCGTACATGCACATTGTGGGTTTGGGTTTGCCAATGAATGAAAGCAGCAGATTCTCAAGACTGAAGCAGAGCTCCTGCGTGTGTGTTTGTGTTGTTCCAAGGTGTGGGAATAGTGTCGCTATGACAGTGAGCCACAGTCAGTTGAGCCAAGTTTTACACAAACACCACTGTAGTACCGTACACTCCAGTATAATGTCAGGAAGGTATGAAGGTATGAATAATAGATACCGCCCAAGCCTAGTTTCCACTGAATAAGTAATAAAGTCAAAATAACAATAAAGGCTATTTCAGTTTCCTATCCTACAAGCAAGGTTTCAATGCAAAATGTATATATGTATACTATTAACATTACTAGCAACAACCACTTGACCGGTGTAACACTGAGACATTATCAAGGATATACTCACATCTAGCGGCTAGAGGCCTTCACTGCAGGGATAACAACATCAGGACGCATTCTGGGACATAGCAGTTTAAGGACACCGCTCTCATGGACCACATAAAATTAGGTGTCGAGTTTGACACATGCTTTAGCGCATGAATGTCAGATCAGATAAAGTTATCATCATTTGACTAAACTGATGTTGTATATGTGGCACTTTGACCACCGCGTTATGCTTCTCTGTACTGCACCAATTTGAATTATGACCCAAAACACCACCTAGATACATAACTGCATAAAACACTGTCAACAGACAAGGTTGAAATATACAAACAATGCTGACTTGACCTTGTTTCCAGTAAGATCTTAAGCATCAAATTATGACTTGACTTGTTAAAACCTCATTATTACAGTAATATCATCAAGGTTCAGCTGTCCAAAACAGTTTGACAGCTGTATACTGTACACAAAGTATGTACTCCGCCCATCATACATTATCCACATTTAAAATTGTCCAAGGATTTCATCCAATCCAGCTGTAGGGTCGGCACTCCACCTGTGGGTTTTCTTTATAAACGACTGTATAACCACACTCTGTCTGGATCCGCCGACACTTCCTGGGCCAGGAGGTGGGCTTTGTTGGCCTGGAAGGACGAAGAAGAGACATGGAAAGAGAACAGGGATTATGAGACTCAAGGCTTTGAAATGATTAATAAGACCTGAAGTGGATAATCTACTCACGCGAAGCAGTAGACACCAAAGTCATGACAGAAGCACTTGTCGCAGCCTCTCCGGAAAGACTCTCCTGGTTTGTAGTACTTGTCTTTATATGAACAGATGCCTGCGGAATAGAGAACCTAAATGAAATTTCAAACTCTTTTGTGTCCACATTTTTAACCTTCCTTTCCCTCTCCAGCTCCAAGCGTGACCCTGCCAGGTGAAAAGATACATCTCTGACAGGAGGTTACATCAAAACTTTGCAGATTCTATAAATGCGTAACCTTAGAGTAGAATACATAAAGCCCCGCTGCAAGAGGTCAGGCTAAATCTAGCATCCACAGTGAATTATCCTCCCGTTCCTGCAGGCTGCCGGCGCTATCCTCATGGGGTATGTCAGTCACCTTGAGAGGGGGATCAATAGGAACACAGTGATCTGCTGTGAAGAGCCCCACAGGGCTGAATGCAAGGTCAGGGGATAGAGGACAAAGTCCGCGGTCAGCCAGTTGTTGGGGTTGGTTTGATGGCTCGAGGTACCAGAAGTCACAAGTGTTCATTTCTGCTCCTCTGGCAGAAAGTAGCAACCCTGAGACTAGGCTGGGGGGCATACACTCTTAGGAAAATAGGTGCTAACTAGAACCATAAAGGGTTCTTTGGCTTTTCCCCATTGGCGAACCATTTTTGGTTCCTGTTAGAACCGTTTATAAAAGTTCCACTTAGAACACTTTCAGAGATATCTACCAAGAACCCAACATAAAGAGTTATACCTGTGAAATGAATCATGTAGAACCCCATGATAGGTTCTACAGAGAAGCTTTTTATGGTGTAAAGGTTCCATGAAGAACCCTCTCTGGAGTGTCTATCCAGAACATTTCTGCCTTCTAAAGGTGCCAACAAGAGACCATCCAGAGGGTTCTACTGAAAACCTTTGTATATTCAAAGTGTTTTATCTAGAACATATCAAGGAAGTTCTACTGAGAACCTTTTTATATTGCAAGGGTTTTATCTAGAACACACAAGGGGGTTCTACCAAGAACTTTTTTATACTCCATGGGTTTTATCTTGAACCCAACCAGGGGATTCTATAGAGAACCTATTTATATTCCAAGGGTTTTATCTAGATCCCACCCAGGGTGTTCTAGCCATTTTATATTATGGTACAAAGAACCCTTGACAAACCTTTGATAAAAGAGTTCTTCAAGGATTTCAACAATCCTTGAACAAATGTCTTCTTTGGCTGAAAAGCCAAACCCTTGGATGGAACCCTTAGTTTTATAACAAACCTTGACAAGCCCTTTCTTCCAAAAAGGGTTAGAAGCAAATGGTTCTAGGTAGAATCTCAGCCCTTCAGTAATAACCGATTTGGAGCCCTTATTTCTAACAGTGTACACACATGATTTTGAACAATAATTCCATAGTGAAACATGAGTTCTTACCTTTTATGTGGTACATGGAAGCCTCTGAGTATTCGTTGCTGAACAGAAGAATGAGGGACAAGCAGAAAGCAAACAGCAGTGATAGAGAGGATCCATGGAAGTTACTGGATGAATGTAACATGGTAAAAAAAAAAAAATTTAATTAAGAGAGAATGAACTCTTTCAACCTTTATTCCACTAATTCTGACACAGGTTAAAAATGTTACTAGTTTAAATCTTATGTGAGCTGAAAGTCCGTGTGATGGCCCCAGGAGACACCGGCTAATATTTATAGTCTCAGAGAGAGAAAAAATCTCTCCCCACATGTTTAGTTCTCTGGTTTCTTCCTGGCGTCCAACCTTTGTTTCAGAGTGAGGTGTGTTTGGAGTTTAGCTGTGTGCCCATGCGTCCCTAAATATTACCTTTGGCCCTCTCTTGCTGCGTGGGTGAAAGGATGGCCAGCGCTCCAACAGGATGGTCGATTGGTCCAGTGGTGGCCTCTAACTGGCTCAATTTCCCAGCTGAGGTTTCTGTATCTTTTGTCTGGCTGTTTACAACCCTAATCGTAGCTTCTTCTTTAAAGGGATAGTTCACATTATTTTAAGTGGGGTTGTATGAGGTACTGTTGATCAATAGATTCTGAATTTCTGTTTGTTTTTGTTTTTTTTCCTGGAACTGATAATGAAAGTAACAAAGGAGTGACTGATCTTGCTTTCTTACCATACTGATCCACACTTTGCCCCAGCATGTTAGCATCATCAGCATCCAGCTGAGCCTGGCTGGACTGGACGTTCCTGCGAGACCTGACATGGACTTGGAGACCAACAGTGGCCTGTTTGACAACAGGAAATACAGTCGAGGTGGTTTTCTTGCTGGGTTTGGCTTCTGGCACCCCAGGGCTGAGTCAGCTAATTAAGTGGCTAGCTCCACAGCTAACTGAGCAAACTAGCTAATGCCATCTACAGATATCTGCAGACTGTAAGCTAAATCACCTTGGTAATGTACTCTGTCATCAAACTGGCCTTCTAACAATTATTGACATCTTTACGACCCGTCTAAATGGTACCACTTTACTTTAACTCCAGGAAATTATTTATGGCCCCGTTACAAAAGCATTTGAGTGTGTAATAAAACTCAATGA
>JAJHUR010139422.1:1015-19430 GCA_027495735.1 Lutjanus campechanus
CTCCTAAATGGGCGTGGTCACCCTTACTCTGCCCCCAGGATCCGACCTCGTTAGTTATTGCAGCCTATTGCTGCACAAAGTTTAGGCATTTTAACATTTACGCTCTGCTCGTTCTTATACTTTTTGTTGTCAAAACTACTGCAGAGATACTCTATACCGTCTTTGACTACAGTATGACACTACACTACAGTACAGTACAGTATTTGCGCCTTATTTTGGCGCTCATTTTTATCTGCTACCTCAATACTGTATATCATCACAGTACCACATCATATTATCAGTAAAATAATGCTAATTTTCCACAACAACAGTTTGACAAGAATGGCAATAAGACACACGTTTTATGTCCGTTTTACACGTCAGTTTACACAACTGGAAAATGTCAGCAGCACTGCAGTGAAGAGTGGAAGGAAACCGGATCGAGTGGACAACTCTGATTTATCATGTTCAGGACTACCAGGGGCAGGGGCGAGCTGTGCCAACTCTCACGAGAGTGTGCTGTTTAGACAGAGGCAGGTCTTCAACAAAGTTAATTTTCTCCTGATGTGTCCGCCTGAAAATTTCCATTTTACAGTCGAAATGTTCAGAAGAGATGTGGCTTGTGAAAAATGAGTCCAAAATTTACTTCTGTGACTGTGGGGCGAAAGAATCAATCATAATCTGTGTTCACGTTCAATTTTCCCATTGGAGTCAATACAACCAAGGCTGCCGCTAGTCTCCTAAAAAGGCGTGGCCGTGCAGAAGCCCACATGACATGTATACGGGAAGCTAACTCGTCATGGGGGGTCTTGGTTTCTTAACCGTCTTTGCTTCTGGTTCCCTTCTTCTTCGATTGGCAATTTTTTGTCAGATGATGCGTCACAGTGTCCTCTACTGCCTAGCAGTGAAAACAGCAATTGATTAGATATCTCAATGGTGGGGAAGCATTGTGGCTTAAATGACAAGATATTTGGTTTGAAAGAGTTAATGTGTGCGCCTTCCTCCTAAACATAAGTATGTGCATGTGTGTGTGTATGTGTGTGTGTGAACCACACAAGTACCCACTGGGGTGCAATACCCGTTCTTGGGTATCATTGTTTAAATTAATTATTTATAGTATGTGATTGTGAAGTAAAATATTGTAAATAGCAGTTGCAGAATGTAAATTGTTAATGAATTTATCAATAGGAGGAAGCTGTATTTTCATTTGTTGGGGTTTTGTTGTTGTTCTCTGGCCTCTGTGGGTGTCGTATGCTGTATAGATTGTAAAGCCCCTTAAGACAGATCTGTCATTTGTGATCTTGCGTTATATAGATAAAACTTCTGGATCAATACCATTTCTCAGACCAGATTGAACAGCGCTCCTTGGCCAGCTCTAATCATACAGCTGCAGCTGAGCACCAAATCATGATCCAATATATTACAGTAAATGGAGAAGGAAGATGTTACACAGATACATGAATGTCATGATGATGAGGAGGAGAAGAAACAAGAGGATCGATTACAGTGTCAGTCGTCACCCCTGTTATTACCTATTATTCGCGACTGCCAGTGAGAGTGGATAAATGAGTAATATTTTATTTAAACTAATTTACTTTCTGCTGAGTGCACCAAATATGTATTAATCAGTGAATGAAAATAGTCCCCAACAAATGCTCCACTTCCTTCTGTTTGAGTAAAGCTCGCTAGAGTGCCCAGCTGTTGTAACTATCTTTTATCCTTTATTTAGCATTTTTTAGAAAATAAAGTATTTATCTGTGGACCCCGATAACCGAGTAGTTACGAGGTAGTTCTACAGAACCACAAGGCAGCAAAAGGGGAGAGGAATGGAGATGAATCTATACTGTGACAAATCACCTCGCTGTAAAAGGGACTAGAATTATCCCATGTCCCAATTTGAGTGCAAAACTTTAACCAAAAAATATGTGAATGCTTTTACTTCATATTGTTAGAAAATGGCCGTATATGGTATAATATAATATGGCATTAAAATACTTTGCGTTGGTGCTTCACCTCCATGTCGTGCCTTCAAACCATTTAACGCAGACCTACTTTAAATATTTCTGTGCTGTGAAAAACTCAGAACAAACATTTACTGCTGCTTTGCAGTATCTTTAACTTTAGACAACGTAAGTTGTATAAAGTACTATGTTACATGACTAGAGTCCTGCACTGAGTTGGGTAGCTACGGGTACCCACAAAAACGTTGCGTAACGGGTAAAAAAAATATTGTAATTTATATAAATTCATGGGTGCGGGCATGGGTAAAAACCTTAATATTAAGCCTAATCAGCCAGCAGGATTTTATTGTGAAAGGCTGCGACACAATCTTTGACCCCACATCCTGCTAAATACTGGGACATCACTGTTTGCTTTGACAGTAATGAAGGCTAGCTGCTGGCTAAAACTGACGACACAAAGGCAAAATTATCCCATGGACAGTAAGTGTGGACAATGCATCATCAAAGGCCAGCTTGCACGTTTGGGAGGATATTGGTGCACTTAATGACTGTGAAAATTACTTTGACTTTAATGCTTGTAAAAAGTTTCAAAAAGTTTTAGCTTTTAATAGCCTCAAGCTAGGCTCGTGATCACTATGGAAACACATCGACAGCTGTAGGAGCACAGGTGCTGCGCCAGTTAAGAATGCAAGTGAGTGACTGTGCGTGTGTGGGTGCGGGCCGTGTCACAGGGATTATATTCACAGTTCTGGGCAGGTACAGATTTGACTACGAGATAATTGCGGGTAACGGGTCGGTTTTGGATCTCAGCTTTGCGGGTGTGGGTGGGGGCGGGCAGCACTCTGGCCTACGCAAGTTACTTTGTTGCCTTTATTTTGAAAGTCTTTGCATACAAAGAGTGAGAACATGTTGTCATAAATCATCACATGGACAGGATTCAGAAAGTCCAACTAATAAAAGGATTTTGTCAGCTACACAGACGTTATATTTTGGGGGTATTTTTCTGTGTTTCACGTTGGGTCAGCTCATCCAAACACTATTTTCTCAATACCTCCAGTGGTATCTATCCAGTTTGGGTGTTTGTTTGTTTTGTTGTTGTTGTTTTTTTTGGTCCAGGTTTTGCTGGTTTGTAGATGAATGGAATATTATTTGCATTTCAAATTCAGCAACTCTTTCCAGAGTGAGCGTCCAATGGGTTTCAATAGCTAATCCACAGAATTAGCTGTCTACAATTTTCGTGGGAACATTTTCTACTGGAGAAACAGGTCATATGAAAAAGTCCATAGTGAGGTTTGCTGAAATTTGCATCTCCATTGTATTGAAATCCCTAAGACAGACTTGTTACATGACAGTGTGCTGTTGATGGATGCTTTTCTTCCACTGTGTAATGCACAAAGGAAATGGAGGCCTGCTCACAGCAGGGAAAATGAAAAAATGACAAATGAACATAAACCGTGGGTGGTGGTGAAATAGCTCCAAAAACATCTTGGAACACAGAAATAAGTAATCAATCTTAAGAAGTTTAGGAAGTTTAGGGAGGAAGTTTAACTCGGAGAGACCCTCCGAAGTCAGATGTTACTTGTTTCATTTCGTGTTAGTGTAAAGTGATTAAATATGTTCAGGGTTGGGAGGGTTACTTTAACAATGTCTTCTGATACAACTTCTAATCCTCTGTTTAAAATGTAAGTAGTAACCTAATCGAAGTATCACACAATTAAAGTAATGTAATTATGTCCAGATATTTCTTCCTTTGTCTGTGCACATACTTTTAGATGAATAGTGATACTTATGCACATTTAAATGTAGTTTTCTAAGTAGCATTATGCTAGTCACACTTCTCACTCAAAACTCAAGAAAACTGACATTAATTTATTGACACACACACCACCCTGGTCAACAGCATCAACACCTACAGTCCCAAAATATTTTTCAGTAGTAATACTTGTATTAGCATGAACAGGTTAGCTAGCTAACTGGATTTCTGTTTAGCTAACGTTAGTGTTTGGCTGTTGTAGCTAATGTTAGTGGTTACTCTGTGTAGCTAATGTTAACAGTTGGTCTGTATAGGTAGCATTAGTATTTGGTTTGTGTTGCTAATGCCAGTGGTTGGTCAGTGTAGCTAAAGTTATTGCTTGATCCTTGTTGCCAATGCTAGTAGTTGGTCTGTTAGGCTAACATTAGTGTTTGGCCTGTTTAGCTAAAGGTAGTGTTTAGCCTATGTAGCTAACATTAACAGTTGCTCTGTGTAGCTAATGTTAGCAGTTGGTCTATGTAGATAAAGTAAGTGTTTGGACTGTGTAGCTAATATTAGGAGGTGGTCTGTGTAGGTAACGTTTGCGAGTGGCCTGTGTAGATAAAGTTAGTGTTTGGACTGTGAAGCTAATGTAATGTGGTAGGCCTGTGTAGCTAGTATTAGCAGTTAGTCTGTGTAGATAAAGTTAGTGTTTGGACTGTGTAGGTAATCCTAATTACGCAATCCTGTTAAATGTAATCCATTACTCCCCAAGCCTGGGTATGTTGATATTTTTCTATACTAACTGCTAGAACACTATACTATGACAATTAGAGATCTGAGCTCCACAAATTTTGAAAAATGTAAAATATTTGATAGCAACCCCCCACCATAGACTGTTCTTGAGTTGCCTTATAATGCATGAGCACTAGTAAACTCATATTGTATCACAGGTGATGTCATGTAAAAACCATCCTGCTCTAAAATATGGCCTTTGTAACATTAACTAGAGAAGGACTTGGCCTTTACCCTGAGAACGTATTTCAAACAAGCTAAGGAAGAACACTTTAAATTCTTTTATAAAACAAACCCTGCTAACTGTGTTATTGTTCAGTTGACAGACACTGATGTTTCCTCTGTGTTTTGTAATCACAACGTAGAAACAATCTATAATCTGTTTTTTGATTGTGAAATATCCCAAAGATTTTGGAAAGCCTCACTTTTTTTTAACCTGTTAACTCTGTCCACTCTTTTAATCATTATTATTTGTTACTATGATAAAACCTTATTATTCTATATGCAAAGTTTTTCATTCACAAACAGAAGTTTTACAGGTCACTGCCTAGAATTGATGCTTTTCTTAAAGAAGTCAATTCTCTCTTAAAGTCAAATTAGTTGATACCAAAAAGAGAAACGAGTTTATGGATTATTATGAAATGTTTTTCCCTAATACCTCTATTTAAAGTGCTGGCATATTTAAAGTGTTGGCATATGTTTGTAACTTGTCATTTTTGTGCTGGTTTATAATTTTAATCATTAGTGATGTGACTTACATTTCTTGAGGCTGTTCTTTACATATTTTGGAGTGCTTGTCTCCTGTGTTCAATGTTTTGAAGGGGCTGATGGCGCTGAGAGCTGCTCCCTGGCTCATATTTCATTTTATTCTCCACAACCATCTGGCAATGTGAGAAAAATCCTGCTGAGAGTGAATACAAGTAAAGCTGCTGGGCCTGGCCATGTACTAAAAACAAGTGCCAACCAGCTAATAGATGTCATCATTGACATCTTTAACATGTCACTGTTACAGGTGAGTGTTATTTCCATCTGCTTCAAAACAGTCGCCATCTTCCCTGCGCCTAAAAAGTCTCCAGTGTCTGCACTAAACAACTATCATCTTGCGGCGTTCACCCTCATACTGATGAAGTGTTTTGATAAACTGATGGGAGCAGTATCCCATCCAGCCTGGACCTTCACCAGTTTGCGTTCAGGGCCCACAAATCCACAGACGATGCCATCTTTGCTGCCCTCAACTCAGTCATCACTCATCTTGAGGAATGCCTACACCAGAATGCAGAGCTATTGATCTCAGCTCATCATTCAACACAATCTCCCCCAATGAAGCTGACTGGCAAACTGATCACTCTGGGCAACTGGATATTGGACTTCCTCACAAACAGACCCTGGACTGTTCAGTGTTGAACACTAGAGTGGAAGAGGTGAGACCGCCAATCTGGAGTCCCCCAGGGCTGTGTGTTTAGCCCCCTCCTGTTCACGCTGTACACCCATGACTGCAGCCCCAGACATGGAGAAAACTCTGTTCCTTGAAGGATCCTTGAAGGTCCTTGAAGGTCCTGGCAACAGCAAAAATCCCTTTTTTTTATTTTTATCAATGCATACTTTTGTTGTTATAGCTGTGAAGTCTGATGAATTTGACAAGTGAGGATCTTTTTGTGCAGTTGCAAATTACAAAAACATGTTGTTTTTTGTGCTTTGGCACAAATATTTTGCTTATATTTTGCTGGCCATCTGGGACATGCTGCCATGGTGCCATGGTATTTTTCACACAGCGTTTCTGAGGCAAAACCCACAATGATAATATCTTCACGACTGGTGAAGGTGGCATTTATAGACAATGTTTCCTAAGAGAGACACATACAGTGATTTAGAAGATTCTAGACACATAAAAAAAAGAAAACTCACCAACATCAAACGAGCACACAAGGTTTAATCTCAGATGCACATAAATAACACATAATTTCCATAATATGTGAGCTACCATCCCTCAAGGAAACTTGGAGAATATTCAAAATTCATATGAAAATAAGATAATCATGTAGCTGTTCATACCCATATTGTAAGACAGACCACTGATGGCCCTGCAAATGAGCCATAAGGCCTGCATGTCCCCCTGTGTTGTGCTAAAATGGACACTGGAAAGTGTCCAGGTCCAGTTTTCCGAGTCTAGGCATCTAGAAATTTTGTCTTCTTGGTCTGATGCAGGAGAACAAAACTAAAATTTTAGTAAGTTTGGTATATGAAATCACATAACTCCTCAAACAAGCAGTAACAGACTGGACTCTATTAGCATACAGTGAAGAGGGTCATATTTTAGAGAGAAACTAAGAATGAAACTGTGTGGTTAACAACACTGACATCCCTACCCAAACTGAACACACAACAACCCCATTTAAAACACAGGCTCTTGTCTTTTTGCAAGAATAAATTAATTAATAAAATTAATTAATTAATTAATTAAATTAATGACACTGCATATGTCTACAACATAAAAACTAAAAAATGTTTTAAATACATTTCAAACATTAAAATTTGAAAATCTTTTGCAATTTATATGCAATGAAAATGACACTTTCCTGCCAGCAACCCCCATCAATAGCTACACAGACCAACTGCTAATGTTTGCTACAAATTAGCATTAGCTACACAGACCAATCACTAACATGAGCTACACAGAGGTTCATTTAAATACACATCATTGCAGCTGTTAATCTAAACATGCATTCATGCTTGCTGGCTAACTGGACAAACAATTAATAAACCTACAACAAACATATAAGGCTAAACAAATTCACTGTATTTGGTAGTGACGTAATCCAAAAGTTACAGAAAGTAATCAAGTTATATTACATTCAACTTACTTAATATTGTAATACTTGGATTCGTTTACTGACAACATTCTTTAACAAGTCAGTATCAATCAGTGGTGTAAAGAGAACTGAAAATCTGATCTGTACTCAAGTACAAGTACCAGTGTTGAAATATACTTCAGTGAAAGTACAAAGTATTAGTCTCAAAATCTACTCAGAGTATTAGTTACTTTTTAACCAGTGATGTTTAATGTGTTATCAACACAGGTTTCTGTTTGTGTTTGTGTTTCTCTTAGAACTTTAAACTAAACAACATGTTTTGTAACTTATAAATTATTAATGATTTATTGATTCTTAGCATTTTCTACTAAGTTTAATTTTCCTTATTCAACAAATGTCTCCGCCGGACAAAATGATGTCAAAAGAGGTGCAAATTACTGCCATGACTATTGATTAAATATCTGTGATTACATTTTTAATTGGCTGAATTCTTAACGGTGATTAATTGATTAATTAATTTTGCTTCTGCAGCATTTTATTTTGCTTTTTTGTTTGTATGTCTTAGTTTTCACTGGTTCATTTGTGATCAGATCACCGGATGAAAAGTTTGGATATTAATTCAAATTGTACTCAGTACTCAGCTATGATTTAAAAAATAACTAAGTAGATTACAGCTTGTAATGCATACTTAAGAGTAAAAGTACAAAAAGTAATTTGAGTATTTGTAATTAGTTACATCCAAACCTGTTATTAAGTGTATCAGAATAGTCGCCACAACGCCGTCTATGCACACTGGCATGGAACATAAGTAATAAAATAAACATAAGTAATAAAAACGACAGATCCTCTTTATTTCTTTGAGATAATAAGCTAATTAACTCATGTTCTCAAGATAAGGTAATAAAAATAATTGCAAGCACAGACATTCCTGACTTTTGTATATCCTTTAATGTGTTTTCGGAAATTATAAAAAAAATAATGGCTGACGTTAAAATAATTGTATTTTCCATATTTTTTATTAGGTGCCATATACAGTCCTTCTCTGCTGCTCTCACCCCTTGGCAGATTAAATATTTATTGCATCCCTTATTCTCTGCTTCCTTTCCACACTGTAGCACAAGTGTCTCTGTGTTGCATGAGACATGAAATAAATAAAACAGCATCCACCAAAAAATGTTTTCTGTCAGAGAATATAGGGCCGTTTATTGCATAAAAGGTTGTGTACTTTTATCTGATGGAATAGGCTGCTCGCCTCGGGGTGCTCCCCAATGATCCGAGCAGCAGCGCGTGCGACGGAGACCGCAATGAACCCCCCAGAGGCTCCAGAGGAGAATCCTACAGACGCGTATTACTGAGAAAAGTGCGAGGCCATCACCGTGTTGTAATAGGAGCACAACAGGAAGGAGCGAAGCATCATGAGAGCTGAACGCTTGTAAAGATCAGCTCATTTTCTTCGCTAAACACACTTGTTTTTCTGTAATAGTGTGTGTGACATGACTGTGTGACACCAGAACTGACACCCGTGCTCCGGAGCTGTTAACATGAGTCATGTGTGAAATAGAAACTTATTAGCACGTTTTCCTTAAAGTGACTGTTTGTCAGAGAGAAGACAAACACCAGAGGCCATGAAAACACATTTTAAGTTTGATGTAAAACAGTGTTAATGAACGACAGAACAGTGTTGCTGTAAAACCAAGAGACGTCAGCAGGAGGTGAAGAAAAAGTGTTTGTAAAAGAAATAAAAACAGAAACTGCATTTCCACCCTCCACCAAATACATTTATTTTATTGACTGGTTGGCTCATTATAATTCAGAGGCAATCCAATTTGTTTGTGTACTTTTTAAGGTCAACTTATAGTAACTGAGCACTGCTCAAGAATACAAAATGTGCCAACGTGAAACTTCCTGAAGAACGAACGACTTCAACACTCACGGCTGTTGGATAGTTAAGTCAGAAACTTTATTCCCCCTCAAGCGTCAGCATCATCCTCAGCATCCTCATTGCATTTGGCAGGAGAGACTTGCTGGCCACATTTTTAGTGGCACTAACTTGTCTATAGCGCCCCCCTGTGGGTAAAAGCTCAGTGTGCAAGTGAGAAGGATGGGAAGGATCGCTGTAAAATAAATAAATAAATAAAAATAGTTGAGACGACTTAAAAATTCAAGGCAATGCACTGCAATAGATTTGTGAGTTTTGAGCCCAACTCAAACTCTTTGAAAAGTTCTGCTGACCTATAATCTTTAGTTGGGATAATTAACTTTTCAAAAATGTGAGATACAAACCTGACTTGTCAAAATTTTCAATTAAAAATTTTCAGGCACTAAAAAAGAAAAGAAATACAGTCTTTGGAGTTTCTAAAATTCAAAGCTTTAAAGTTTATCTAAAGAAGAAAAGTAAATTATCTCAACAAAAGAACAGTAGTTGGTAAAACTTTTTCAAAACTTTGGACTTTGAGTTGGGCTCAAAACTCTCTATTACAGTCTGATGCCTTGAAATTTTGAGTTTTCTCAACTTTTTCTTGTCTGGAGCTAATCTTGAATACTACCGGACTGATCAGCCTATGTTTTTTCACTGCATATATTGAAAAACCTTTTGTAATGACTTTTATACCTTCATGTTTTTATGGCCACTGGCCTTTCATTTTCAGGTCATCCCATTCTTGTGAACGTGATAGGTCAAGAACATTTTGAGGGAATTTCTTCGAACTTGAAATTAATGTTGACTCGGACTCAAAGATGAGCTGATTAAAGTTTTGTGGTTAAAGGTCAGAGGTCACTGTGAATTTAATTAAACCCATTTTTGGCCATAACTCAAGATTTCATAAACTATTTAGAACAGAATTACACACAAATATTTAATAGGATAAAACGATGAGGAGAAATTTTAAGTTAGGTGCTGATGTTGTCATTGTTGCTTTTTATCAGGCAACCAAACACATATTAGATGTGGACCTGTCACCCTGGCAACCGAGAAAATGGAGAATGTTGTTCTGTCCATGTCAGATATAAACAGAGAGAAAACAGCTCATTTGTGGGAGCAGATCGGTCGGACGCTGAATGTTTCTGGTGAGTGTTGTACATTTATCACCCTACAGGTGAGCTCTGTTAGCGCTAATGTCAATCATAATGTCAAACCCAGACACAAGGGGGGTTTTTTTCTGTCAAAATGTCCCACATTTTGATTGGCTCTAGATCTACAGTGCGGACGCTTTTCTAAAACCAGCAGGAAAGCTGTCATCACAGGGCTGAGTTTGATGTCAAACGGCACACATATGGGTCAAGTGCAGGTTAATCTGTCACCGTCTTTGTTAACCTGCACTTAGCCGAGGAAAACTGATTCACCACCAAGTCACAAACCACACAGATAGACGGAATATGATGGAAACGACCGCAAAGAAAAGGAAATTCAGCCCCAACAAAGACTGTGATGAACTGTTGTCTATTGTCTGTACTGAAGGGGCAAAGCATAGAGATATCATGAGCTCAGGGGTAGAATAGAAATGTTTATTTTCAATATTTTCAATTTCCTACGATATCCTACCTCTCAGCATTGGTAACATGTCCCACACTGTCCCACACAAACATGCTCTGTCCCACATTTGGTTTGTTGGGATCTGGTTCCACTTGGGACTTAATTTGGGACTAGAGTCCAAAAACTTGAGACTTAGTTATGACTTGCAAAATAATGACTCCCACCTCTGGAGTACAGTGTTGAGCACATCTGGATACAGTGTTAATCAAAGGGACAGTTCACCTCAAAATCATTACGAGTAGAAGAGAAAGTAGTCCCAATAGATTCTACTGCAGAAGGAAAGTAGTTCCTACATGAAACTGCTCACAACAAGCTCTGTGGATTATCTTGAGTAACCAGGTCATGATCTTTTGAAAAGGACACTGGTTTTGAAATTTTCAAATGTATTTTTTTGAGACAAGCTGAGTGCCATTTAGTCCCATATTACTGGAGAGAAGGCAGACATCTCTACAGCTGATATCTCCAAAACTCTGCAACTCACACCAAAACTATCCAGATGGATAAACAGCACTACAAGCCAGGGGAAAGATATGCATTTTTGATTTGGTGGTGAACTGTCCATTTAAAGTTAAAGTTGCAATATCAGTACCTGCAGATTTTTCATATCAACATGTTAAACGTTTCCTTAAAACTCTCTCTATGCATGTGCAAAGAGGTTATGTCTTACTGGAGTAAAATCATTTAAAACTGATCTGGATTATTTTCTGAATTATTTATGATTATTTATACATAATATATTTATGCTTTAGATGAAATAACTTGAGTCTCAGTCAGAGTTAATAAAGTGAACACGATGCAGACCATTTGGAGAAAGTAATGATCCAGTGACCTCTGCTGGTTAAGATTCAGTATTACAGTCAGTCAGTCTGACAGTACATGTCGTCTCCACAGGTTATAAAAGTGCTTTGAATAGTTGATCGACTAGAAAAGTGTTAGATAAATGCAAGTCCATCTACCAAGTCCATAGGATATGTGTAGCACTCATTCTTGACAACTGAGACAAAGCATGTCCTACCCAAAAAAGGAAGGTTTTTTTTTTTCTAAACTTGCTCTTTGCCAGAAAACAGCCTGTGTTAAAAGCCTTCAGAATCTAAAACTAACAATACCTGCTGATAACATAGATATTAAAATGTGCTATTGCACTGATCTTTGTTTTAAAATAAGTTTTCTATGAAAATGTTGTTCTTTTAAAGCTGGCCCTTTAAAAGTTGAGTTCCAGATTTCCATGAATTCTGCTTATTACTACTTTTTTTTTTTTAATTATTATTATTCTTTAAGGATTTATATTTATGAAATATTGTATATGTAATTAATGAAAAGTTTTGGTTTGCTTAATTAAAAAAAAAAAAAAAATCAAAATTTGTTCTGTGCCAGAAAACATCCTTGTCCCGGACAAGAATTCACAACTTCAAAGAGGTAAAAAATGTAATTAAAAAGCTATATGCTGTTATAATCATCTTTGTTTTAAAATCTGTATTTTATGAAAATGTTGTTCTTTTACAGTTGTGTCCCAGATTTCTGTCAACTCTGTCAGATTTTTTACAAAAACATGATTTAATCAGGCATAAATAGGGTTAGCTATACCATAAGGACCCCTGGCTCACTTCCTGGTTTAAAAAAAAAAAAAAGGATGCTCAAGCACTGGTAAATTTTCAACAAATTCATGAAATAATATTTTTTATCAGATGTGTCTCTACCATAACTCTGTAGCCCTTCTAAATCAAAGCTAAATAAGAATTATGGTTTTGGTTATGGTTGCTCACTACGACTGTGCTGTGAAATGAAAAAATTGAACATTTTAACTCTGTAAGATGTTAACAGATTTTCCATCGGACAGAATTGACATCAACCTTTGATTTAAAAAAAAATTTAATCACAAGGAGGATGGCCCGTTACAAGGTTTAATATTAATTATTATACATAAATATTATTTAATGTTTTCCAGCATAATTGAAGAGTAAAAATCAAAACCCCTCAAAATACAGTTTCGTCCCAATTTTCACGAATGAGTGATGGTGCAGTTGGATACAGGATCCTGCAGTCAAAGACATCACTTCTTACTCATCACAATCACTATCTTTTGTTTATCTTTTGTTCGCTCCCAGTTATTTATTTATTTCTCACTTGTTTCCACACGCTGCACCACATGTACCGTCCATGACAGAGTGTTTCCACTAGATGGCAGCATTGAGAAGAAAAAGAAAACATCCAGACGTGAGTATGACATCACACACTGACATAGTAACTGCATCAGTAAATGCACCATTCTCATTGGCTTTTCAAATGTTTTACGTCATTGTTTTTTATTATTAAAATACATTACAAAGGGGAAAATTACTACAAAAGAGATGCCAATAATGAAAGAGGAGCAGCAGGAGGTGTTTTTGTCTGATATCATGTTGACTTTGATCAGCATCTGTGAAAGCAGAACCTGTTCTCATAGAACTGCTACGTTTCCATGTTCTTTAGAAACTCTTATATCACAGAATGTGTTGCTTCTAAATATTTTTTAAAATGTCATGAATATTATCTTCACATGCTGTTATTGTGCTATTCTGTTGATATGTCTGTCTTTTAGCATTTCATTAAAGTTTGGTCAAAGACTATCATTTCAAATTATTTAAAACTATTTACCACAGAATGTAAAAGTGTAGACTTTTGCTTTGAATGTATATGATGTCTGACTTCTACAAGAATTGAAACCATATCCAAACAATGTTAAGTAACATACTACAACAGTAATGTGATTACTTTGAGGTGTGCTTTTATTTGAGAAACAATGAGTTGATATGACTTACTTTTCCAACTTACTGCATTAAAGGAATAGTTCACCACAAAATCAAAAATACATACTTCACCCCTGGCCTGTTGTGTTATTTATCGATCTTGATTTTTTTGGTGTGAGTTATAGAGTTTTGGGGATATTAGTCATACAGATGTCTGTCCTCTCTCCAATATTATGGGACTAAATGGCACTCAGCTTGCAGCACTCAAAGCACTAAAAAAAATAAAATAATAAAACATTTGAAAAATCTGAAACCAGTGTCTCTTTCCAAAAATCATGACCCAGTTAGTCCAGATAATCCACAGACCTTGTTTTGAGCAGTTTCATGTGGGAACTACTTTCTCTCTGGCAGAAAAAAAGTAGTTCCGGTAGATTCTACTGCATGATTTCTGATTTCTGTAAAGTTTTGAATGACATCTCGTCAGCTGATATCTCAAAAACTCTGCAACTCCCGCCTAAAAATCTAGATGGATTATTAACACTACAGGCCAGGGGAAACATATGTATTCTTTCATGATGATGATGATGATGATGAAGATGATGATGTACCCTAAAAAGAACTCCTGTTGTCCTTTGGGGAGACCTTGAGCAATTATAACATTTTTATAGGGTAAAATGTAAGAGGTACATTTACTTAGAGTAACCACATTTCATGGTGAACAGCTTATACATGTTCTCTACCAATACCAATAATACAATACCTATTTTTTTTTTTTTAAAGTTTGGATAAAAGAGTGGGATGAAATAAGAAAAGAAGTTTGATGTTGTGCCATGTTATTTTTGCCTCTCTGTGTCAGGATGAACTTTTAGTTCCATTATATCTCCAAAAGTCTGCAACTCAAACCAAACCTATCTGTGGATAAGCAGCACTAGGCCAGAGGTAAATATGTATTTTGAGTTGAACTGTCCCTTTAGTGTTTAATCCTGACGCAGAACTTCATCCCTACAGTAACAACAGCTACTTCTATTCTTGTCAGTTTTCTCTGTGAGGAGAACTCTTAACAGTAACCAGGCACATCCCTGCAGTTTGTTCTGAGCTACACACTGATCCTGTATATACCGATAAGCCCTCTTCAACTAATTGAGTGGTGTTTCCCTTTAAAAGAAAATCCGACGTAACGTGACGCAGATGCTTCCATCCATGTACCCTTGTGCCTATCCTCACGCGGCAGCCATCCAGCGCACCTCCTGCGTCCCCCTGGCCCAGCCCCCCCCCCCTCCTCCTCTCTCCTCTCCTCTCCTCTCCTCTCCTCGTCTCTCCTCTCCTCCTCTCCCCTCCTCCTCCTCCTCTCCTCCTCCCCGGGTGTGTGAGCCAGGATCACCGCTCCATCCAGCGGAGCTCCGGGCGAAGAACCTGCAGGGAAACCATGAACACCGAAGCGATGGAGCCGCGGAAGCACTAACGGCGCGACGGGAAGAGAGGGCACAGGTAAGAGGAGGCCTGAGTTTGTCATTGAAATCATCAGATGCGCCGGAGCTGCTGTCATTCTGCGTAGGATGCGGAGTGGAGAGAGTGTGCTGTGCATCAAGGATCAATAATATATGAATGGAGTAACCATGCAGGAAATATGTGTGTGCATTTGGAGCCGTGCGTATTCCGCAACGCTCCGGCTCTAACCTCTCTGTTTATTTTGGCGCAGCTGGTTGATGCTGCGCACTGCGCTCCGGCAGATGTTTGCGCGTCTTGTCATCCCGTGCGCCCATCTTTTTTTTGGAGTGTGCAGGTCCCCGCGGCCTTTGGGCGTCAGATACATGTTGTCCACCGGCGTCAGCGTCATAGCAGGCCAGATATATATCCGTACTTTTAGAAGAGAAACGTCCCCGACTGCTCCCCTGTCCCCGCATGGAGACACAGCTCACTGTGTTTTTTTAAAACACCCAAAGTAAGTGACATCCATGTTTGCAGGAAGCAAAGTCGTGACAGGTTGCCTGGCGCTGCAGTTTGACCTTGCAGCATTTCTGTATTTCAGGAACGCACGTCCCAGCTGAAAGATAACACTGGCTCAGCTCCTTTTTATATGTTGAGACCGAATTACTGTAATGATATCAAAGCTTTATTCAATTTCCACGAGGCTGTAGGGGGTTAACTCAATTTTCAGTGAATCTGCTGCCGTGTTCCTTCCACATTTGTATTATAAAAGCCTAGAAGCCTATTTCTTAATGTAACAGCCCAGCGCTCAGTCAGAAATGAATGGATATGCTGAAGTGCAGGGCTGAGTTTGGATGGAGATTCTCAGATCTTCCTGAATAACCTTGGCACAAAAACAGGATTAATTTTGGCAACTGCTGCTGGTTTTAGAATCAAAAGCTTTTGTACTGCAAAATGCTTTTATTGTCAGAATGGAGCATTTAGATGCAGGAAAGTGCACTACAGACAAGCAGGCACCAAATACATGCGAGCATGGACGGATTGTCAGACACTGGGCCCCCGGGCACAGAAATGTACGAGGCCCTGCAACCCACTGCAACACAAGAGCAAAACACCCGCACAGAGAGAGAAGATTTATGGTTGTTTTGCATCATTTGTAATCATTTTGTGTCTCTTTTGGGTTGTATACGTCTCTTTGTTGTTGTTTTTAGTCTCTTTGTAGTTGTTTTGCACCTTAGTACTTGTTTTTAGTCTCTTTGAAGTCTTTGTATGTTTATTTGTAGTCGTTTTGAGTTATTTTGTTGTCATGTAAGTATCTTTGTAGTTTGTAAGTCACGTAAGTATCTTTGTAGTGTCTCTTTTTAATCATAAACATCTCTTTGCTGTCGTTTGGAGTCTCTTTGTAGTTATTTTGCACACTGGTACTTGTTTTGAGTCTGTTTGAAGTCCTTTTGTGTTTATTTGTAGTCATTTTGAGTGCTTTTGTCATCACTTTGTGTTTCCTTCTGGGTGTTTTAGTCTCTTTGTAGTCATTTTGTGTCTCTTTTTGGATGTATACTGTTATTTCAATTCTCTTTGTAGTTGTTTTGAGTCTCTTCAAAGTCCATTTGTGTTCACAGTTTGTAGTTGTTTAGAGTTACTTTGTTGTCATGGTATGTCCCTTTGCAGTTGTTTTCAGTGCCTCAACTACAAAGAAACTTTGTGTTTCTTTGTAGTTGTTTTGAGTCTGTTTTTGGTTGTATCCATCTCTTTGTTGTTGTTCTGAGTCTCTTTGTAGTTATATTGCACTTTGGTATTTGTTTTGAGTCTCTTTGAGGTCCTTTTGTTGTTATTTTGTGTCTCTTTGTAGTTGTTTTGAGACACTTTGTAGTCCTTTTGTCTCTCTGTGGTTGTTTTGCATAGTTTTGTAGTCATCTCTTTGTAGTGATTTTGCGCATCTCTGTTGTAATTTCGACACTATTTGACACCATTGCTCCGTGGGCACGTGACCCATAGTCCTCTTCAGTAATCTTTCCATTCATGTGGACCTTTATTTATTCATGAGTGCACATACACTCTGTACAGTATCTGAATGAAGTGAGTAGAGCGGAAACACGACACACCTTGACTACCGAGTCAAAGCTGTGTGCTGTTTACTGTCCTTTGGTGCGGGTCACTTCTGTCCTTTGCAGCTTGGCCATCTTGTCAGCAGCAGGCTCCTCCATCCTGTTCCTCAGCCGTCTCAGCCAATGGCGGCTCTCCCTCTGCTCACGTTCCACACAAGTGGCGGACTGACCGTCGCCATGGTGACTTGGCAGTCGTTTTCACAGCATGGCGTTTGTTCAGATGCGCCCGAGGTGGCAAAATCTCCTAATTCTGCCTTTTTTTCTCCTGCGATAGTTTCACCGCAAACAGAATTACTGATCCTGAAGAGCCGCAGCAGTGCAGCCCTCACAGGACTACACGCAACAGTTCACTTCAGGTCTTTATTTCTGCAAAATATCTCCACTGTCACCCGATTGTTGTTTTTCATTCCTCTGTTGTGCAGAGCATGCAGCTATCCATCTAGTGTGGACTGCAGTTGTAGTGCTAATCACAGCATTTAACTCCACGGCTGCAGGGCAGGGAAGAGCATTTCTGTCACTTTCACTCTCAGTTGTTTGCACTATATCTTAATTACAGACTGTGTTACTCATAGCTGAATAGCTGAGAGGGGAAAATATTAGAAGAAAAGCTTCGCATGGGCGCACCAGTCATTTGAAAATAGGGGTAAGCTGAGGGAAATAGTTTAGTCATTCTTCATGGTAGAGGACAGTGGTACTGAAATGTTTCCGCTCGTTAAGAAGTGTCTATTTGTGACCCCCTGTGGCAGGATGTATATGTCTGTGAGTTGTGAGCAGGTCATCCAAAGAGTGATGTTCTGTTTGCTGACTGATTCATCTGAAGAGTTTCTGGAGGCCTGAGAAGGTCAAACTATATATATTTATGTATTTTAAAGATCGTGGAGCAGCGATAGTTTTTTTCTTGCATTTCCTGTGACTCTTCACTTGTACTGTTTTGTTTAGGGAGGCACTGATATTAGAGCTAAACATGTTTTTAAAAAAAACTTCTTTTCATGCTGCATTTCAAAACACCTTCCCAGAAAACGCATAAACCTGCAATAACAGAGTCGTGGCCTCTTGGGGGCAGCAGAAACAAGCCGTTAACACAACAATGACATATTATCACCTTGTAAGTAACTGTGATATGAGAACTTGTTAGTAAGCAGTTGCCTATTTACAATTCCAGCAGATATGGATCTACAGTAGCATTCATTTGCAGCTCTGTTTTGGTCTCCACCAACTCCTGAATGAAATATCTTGCTTTTAAGGCTCATTTATGCGCTGTATTTGATATGCATACAGATAAGAATGGAAACCTGTCCATACTTTGCACTCATTTCGTCTGTATTTCTGCACGCCCCACTAAAGGCG
>JAJHUR010139423.1:0-15649 GCA_027495735.1 Lutjanus campechanus
CACTACACTATAGAACCACATAAAACTGACATATATATATATATATATATATATATGTCAGTTTTATGTGGTTCTATAGTGTAGTGGTCATCACATCTGCTTTACACGCAGAAGGTCCTGCGTTCAGTCCCCAGTGGAACCATGGCTTTATGGTTTATTCAGTAAATTAATTAAATCATTAACAGAGAGAGAACTCTGACACACTTTGAAGGAGTGGGGACGAGACTTTGACTGTATAGATGCAAACGAGTCCTCATGAGGGTGAGAGTACAAAATCTGGTTGTTAGAGAAATTCTACAAAAGACACAGGAACAAAGTCTGAGATTCAAAGGAGTAGGATATTTAATGAAAACTTGCATGCAAGGGAACAAGTTACACACAGAGTCTGCAATGTAATTGTTGCTTAGGCTGCCCGGACCCTAATAAGGTTTAGAGTGAAGGATTTAACCCTAACCCCTAACCCTAACCCACCAGCTGGGTGGATATCAATAGGATTTTATCTTTATATTATAAACCTGATTCTCTATCAAAACTCTGACAGCTTCTTTTTAAAATTGTTCTCATTACAACTACATTATTATTATTATCATTATTATTATTAACAGTAGTAAAATAATTCAGAGCAGGATTAGAATTGATTTCTAACTAAATATTTTTCTGGAGCAGCAACAAAGTTTATAATAGTGAAGTCACTATATACACTTGATAATATCGCACTGGATGCATATCTAAGATGTAAAACAATCAGTCTACCTGTTATTATAATACTCAGTGAACTTTATGAAGAATAAAACACAGACATCTGTCTTACATCCCCTGCAGCAGGCAGACAGACAGAGGAGGGGCCACCTCAGCCAGCAGCTGAGTTTATAACAATTTGACTCATTTTAAGATTCATCTCTTTGGGCTGGTTGGTCGAATTAAATTCTTCTTAAATTCTTAATTCACTGCGTGAAAAGAGTGTAAAGAGTGTGACACACTCGTGGTTGGTCTGAGTGGATGAACTGAGCCGCTGGATGAGAGCGCGGCGTGGATCAGCGGCTGTCACCCTGCAGACCATCACATCAGCTAAATAAAACTAATGAGATTGAGAGATTTAATTATTTTTTTAAAAATGGGACATACATATTAATGAACATTTCCATGTAAATATCGCCCTAAAAACCGGCTAATAAAAACAATTATGAATTCAGCCATCAACATAGTGTCCACATTTCAAAGGCAGATTTCTTTCATTAATTTACTTCATTCTTAATTTTAATATTGATTTTAGGTCGCCAACTTTACATCTGCTCAATAAAAACTAGCCTTTTGGCTAATTCGGGTATATTTATAGTAATGTTTATTAATATGCTTTTTGGCTGCAATTCTTCCATGAAGACCACTTCAGGCCAGACTTCTCTGGACAGTAGATGAGTGTATCTGGGGCCCACTGGTTTCTGCTGGTTCTGAGTTGATGGCACTGCTGGACATCTTCTGATTTTCAAAGGAAGTAAACATAATGTGTCTTTCATCTGCTGCACTAAGTTTCCTTGGCCGGCCGCTGTGTCTGCGGTCCTCAACGTTGCCCATTTCTTTGTGCTTCAAAGGAGCTTGAACAGCACATCTTGAAACCCCTGTCTGCTTTGAAATCTTTCCCTGGCAGAGATCTTGATGATGCAGTGTAACCACCTTGTGTCTTGTTGCTGTCCTCAGTCTCGTCATGATGTCTGACCTGTGACATCAAACTGTCTTCCACAACCTCACCTTGGTAGCAAAGTTTGGCTGTTCCTCACACAGCTGTTTCTGTTTCAGTTAATGACTGTTTCAACCTACAGAAATTGATGATCATTAGCACCTGTTTGGTAAAACTCGTTAATCAAACACTTGACTATGATCCTACAAAGGGACTCAAGTCTCTTAAAAATAAACAATTAAATTTAATATTTTTGGGATACTTCACAGGATTTCTTCACACCTGCATAAAACCTTTGCACAGTACTGTGTGTACATATATATTTGCTGCAGCTTGTCTGACGATCATTTAACTTTTAGTCTGTGCTGCACTACCAGCTTGAATTTATGTATGTTGCTGGACTTTTGAATTTTACTTTACATACTATACATGTTAGCTTCCCTTATATAATTTTATTTTCTATTCTTAACCACCATTGTTTTCATGTTTGGTTCTAACTCTGTGTGCTGTTTGTCCTAATACTGCTGAACATTTGCCTTTGGGGCAGTGAGGGTAAAATTAAAAGTTTCTCTTAATATTCACAAACTTAGTTCTCAGTTCTTCATGTTTTAACTGATCAAAGTAAATGATTAAGTGCTTCATGGATAAAAAGAAAACGACAAAATTATCAAACATTCTTTTGTTTAAAACTGAAGTAAACAACTGAAACCTGGCCAGAGAGAGTTTTAACTTTGGTGAGGAGGTGATTTACTCTTTGGGGTAAAACTTTCCCACAGATCCTAACTGAAGACCTGAAAAGTTGTGTTTTTATGTTGAACTCTGAAGAGTTTCAGAGAATATTTATTTTGGACTTGATGGAAAATGACTTTCTTTCTGGTTAAATGTGGTTTTTCATTGTCCCGTCAATTCACTGATTTATACTGAACTGACATGAAAATGTTGAGCAGGGGCAATCTCGCGATGCTTCGTATATATCGTAATGGACGCACGTGTGGAAGTCTCGCGAGATCAACGCCATGTTTACATCCTACCGGCTACATGCTACAGTTGACATTTCTGCTAAAAACATGGCGTAAATGGTGTCTTTTGTGGTTAATTTTTATGTCGGATTACACCACACAAGCAGGATGAAGACATTTTGTGTTTGTTTTGTGTGCTTTTTTAAAACGTTTTATCCGTGGTCACCGTTCACTGCCATTGTACTGGATGAGGCTGCTACCCTGTTTCTCCCAAAACTCTAGGATTGTTTTGTGAACTGAAGACCTTCACCCATCATCACATCGGCATAGTGGTGAGTACATACTGAATGGCTTATTCTCACAAAGTGGAATATCACTTTAAGACCATTGTAATGCTATATTGTGAAGATCTTGAGGTATCATCAAACGGTGTTGCCATGACAGCACAGCGAAGGTCAATGTTTCGCCCAAACACAGGAAGTTGCATTAACTTCCGTTTACTTGCTCGAATCTGCCTGAAACTTCACATATTCAGTAGTCATCCAGGCCTGAACATATGATATGAGTTTTGTTGATGTGAGTGGCCAAATGGCTTGGTCACGCCCCTTTAAGTGCAGTCCCTCAGCGACAGTCAATGTTTTGCGAAAACACAGGAAGTTGCGTTAAATTCTGTCTGACTGAAACTGGTCCAGGCCTGAACATATGATATGAGTTCTGTCGATGGGGGTGAGATGTGTACTGAGCCGCTGGATGAGAGCAGCGACTGTCGCTCTGCAGACCATCACATTAGCAAAATGAAACAAATGTCGCCCCAAAAATCGGCTAATAAAAACAATTATGGATTCAGCCCATCAACATAGGTGACATATTCATCAAGTCGCCCAACCACACTGTGCACTGTGGCTGTGAAATTACAACTGCAGACTGGAGTTGTTCCTAAAGTAAATTTCACCTCACCTCGTCTCAACTGCAGCTTCTCTGTAAAAGTTGGGTAAACTAACACGCAAAGTAGAGGACAGAGAAGCACGACTATAAAGCAAAACATGGTAGAGGACTGTTTACATAATTTCATTCATTCATTCATTCATTCATTCTTTTGCTGTGAAAATCACAGAAGTGCTGCACTGGGGTGTTAATAAGGTTAAGAAAAACCTGGCACCATGAAGAGCCTGTCGCTGGCCTGGCGGCCATTAATATTTTTTTCTTGCTGACATTGGCAGCCTACCAGACCACCAAAAATCCTGATTTCTTTTGTCGTGCCCGCCACCCCGATTATCCTCCCACTTGGAAGTTGCACATGATAGCTTGCAGCTTCGCTAGCACTGCAGTCTAAGTTAGTGTGACTGAGCACTATTAACAGACATTTTAACTGCCAAGTTTTTACTTCATCCTTTTTAAATACATTTCACCAGATAAAACCGGCAATTACTGGCTGTCAGAAACCCTACAGCCTTTCATTTATTACAGTACAGACCGCTTGCTGAAAAGATCTTCACCAAAAAAAAACCTGGTTTACTTTATTTTTATTTCTACAACAATCTGAAAACTGAAAAGACTGTAGGTAACTCACTTAGCTTTGCAAACTTTATTCTCACCTTGCAGTTCAGTCCACACTGTCCTCTGTCAAGGAGTTTGGTTAATGTACAACCGTGGCTGCATAAAATGGCGGACCTCGCGGTGAGTGACAGGCACCTCACATTTGAAAGCACGTGACTCCACCCACTTTGCAGAGTAAATTCAACAATAAAATGTTTGTTGTACGAAAGAAGATTTAGCTGGGGTTACATAAATACATATTGTTAAGGAAAAGATGCACAATTTCTTGTATTTTAAACAAATGCAGATTTTTTATGTGGAGATAAAAACATATTTCTTTCTTGTTAACATCATAGATTAAATAGTGTTACATTTACATCCTCCCATAATCTTTTTTTTTTCTTCTAGCGTTTGTCTATTCTGGGCTACTGTAGAAAAATGGTGGTGCAACACAGAAGAATCCTTAGAAGAGGAGCCACGTCAGCTGTAGATATAAACAGCTCATTCAGAAGTAATGGAAACACAACAATTCTTATTTTCAGGTGATTATAGACTAATGCAAACATACTTATCAATACTATTTTCTATTTCTGCCATATTCTGTCAATAAATATCCCTAAATCTCGCACACTGAACCTTTAAAATAACTTCATTTTCCTTTGTTGGTGCCCAAGCTAATTTCCTAACAATAATATGGACTCATTATTACGGTCTGAGTCTACTTTAACTTATTCTTGGTCCAGTTAGTCCAGGAGGCCATGGGAAGGAATTGGGCTGGCCTGTTTACTGGATCGCCTCACTGACCTCGCCTCCCTCACAGTCCTGACAGCTACATTATTGTTATTGGCCTCTATTGTTCCTGTTCCTCTCCTTCTTCAGCTCAACCAGCTGAAACAATACAACAGCCGCTGAGGTGCTGCAACTCCTCCAAGTCAATGTTTGTTTGTGGACAATTTGTAATAATCAGATAGCGGTGCAGATATTCACTCCTGTGATCCATCATCGACCTGAACCTCTGTCCTCAAATGATCAACTCATTCCTGAGGCATCATTACGCTGAAGGGTGGATCTGCTGCGGTAATATCAGTTATTTTTTCCCCTGGAATCAGCAGCTGTAGAGAGGATGTGTGGTCAGTGTAACAGTTTGGTTTGGCTCTAGCAGAGGAGCGCTTCCCTGCTGTGAGGTACAATAGTGAGTTTTCAGCCTGCAGAGGGAGATGTTGCACAACTTTACAGAACGCCAGGGCTGTCAATGTTCTTTACTGTGTCACAAATACAGTAAAGTTACTCAAGATAATCCAAACACCTTGTTGTGAGCAGTTTCATGTAGGAACTATTTTCTTTCTTGTGGAAAAAGTAGATCCTGCATGAAACTGCTCACAAAAAAAAAGTTTGTGGTGTATCTTGTGTATCCAGGTCGTATTTTTTTTGGAATTTGTAATTTTTTAGTGTGCAAGCACCACAAGATGAGTGCCATTTAGTCCCATTATATTAGAGAGAAGGCAGGCATCTCTTCAGCCAATATCTTCAAAACTCTACAACTCACATAAAAAAAATCTGGATGGATAAACAGCAGGGGAAAATATGAAATTTTGATTTGAGGGGGACTGTCCCTTTAAGGCCCATAACTGACGCCATAACTTTATACAATCACTGTAGAATCAGTGTTTTTGTAATTTATTTCTAATATTTATATTTGTGACTGATATTAATGCAGTTGTGTTATTTTATTTTTTCTACTCTCGGTGTGTCTCCCAGAGAGGTGGGGTTGGTGGGAAACAATTGTTGTTACATACAGTATAATTTATAACATGTAAATGTTTGACAACCCAGTGAAACATCTGAATAATAATAAAATCTCTCGTGGCGAATCTACTGTAAAATAGACATGACCTTGTCCTCTCCTAAGACTTTGTGACTGTCTTTGGTGGTCTTGGGGAGACATGTTGAGTCTCCAGTGCCAGTGTTTGTCTGGTCGCTGGCATGCTGCGGTCGTCCCTGTGGATGTGCTGCTGCGTGAGCAAAACTAGGCTAAAGGGACTCAAGTCTCTCTGAGCCACTGTGAGACCTCAGTTTCATTATTATCAGCCACACTAACAAAATGGGAGATATATGAAGCCTTGTGCCCTCTAGAACGGAGAGCGTCCTCATTGAAACTTTGGCTTGGAAATGATGGTACATAGAGAAAAACTCCCACAGAACTTGTCAGCTAGGAGCGCCACGCTAGCCCAAACATTTTGGCTAATTTTGGAGCATTTTAGCCATTCTTCTCAGATTTTAGTTTCAGGCAGAGTCCATCCTGTAACTGAAGATTCAGTCAAGTACATAGCAGGGTTATTACAGTTAATTAAAACTACATGCGATCAAAAATATTTTAATTAACTGAAATAAAACTAAAAATTAGACTTAAAAAAAAACCTACTACAATAAAATAACATTATACAGGAGAGGTTTAGTCTTTGTCAATTTGTAAACAGAGGCTTAAGTGTTTGTAAAATGTTTGTAAATCAAGACTGAAACTAAGAAAAACTCAACCAGAACAAAACATTTTCAAAACAATAAAAACTAGACTGAAACAAGCAAAACACCTCTGAAAACTATCTGAAAGTAAACAGAATTGAAAACGAAAGATAAGATAAGCAGCAGTTTACAGCAGCTGAAAAACAGAGTACAGGTAGAAAAAGGAGTAAATCATAAATACAGAAAATATAAGAAGAATAAAAAATATTTGAAAGATAATAAAGATATAACAATATGAATTTAACAAATGATACACACAGGCTGTATACACTATTTACACCTTTAGCTTTAACAGATACAGTCATGCTGTGTAATACAATTGCACAGCATGACTTAGCAGTGAAAAATAAGAATTCACTATATTTCACAAGATGATTGCACATCAGAGATGAGAAGATAAGGATCTATTACATAGAGAGACTGGTATACATGCGTTAAAAAAGATATAACAAAGGATATGATTAAAAGAAATTATTAAAAAAGATTGAGTTTATTATAATATGCAAAATAATTGAAATATACATCACCACCAAATACACACACACACACACACACACATGAGACAGACGGGCATCTGTCTGAGTCTCAGATGAGACTCAGATGAGATGGTTGATATCACTCATATTTGTCAGTTAAAGCAGTAATATGTATCTTTTTTGCATTAAAATGTCTAAAAACACAAGACACATGTTATATATTTTGTTGAGTCGTTTACTTACATTTTCCCAGATGTTTCCAACAATGTTCAAACCCCCGAAAAATATGTAATTTTGTCACGGTAACGTTGCGTTTCCTACTAGCCGTTGCAAGACAGTTGCTATAACTTATGGGGAAACATGTAATACGTCAAACATGTCAGAGAATGAGGAAGTCAACATGTGTCATCATGAATAAAATCTGAATATTACCTCCAGCAGAAACAACCGACCCAACAGTGGCTTCGTATGTACAGTAATGTATAGACATGAGAGTGGTGCTGATCTTCTCATCAAGCTCTCAGCAAGAAAGAGGATCGAAACATTTTAGTCAAAATGTAGAACCATTCCTGTAAAAATGAGAGATGGTGGGATTTAAATAACAAAAACTGTTTTTGAGCTCATTTTGATATATTTTTTAATTTGTTTTTGATTCAGGTTATGTGTGTTTTTGAATCTTTCTAATCTTTGGATTTCTCTTTCTGTTAATTTGTGCTCCTTTTTCGACTTCAGTTCAAGGAAAAAAGTCTGTTTGTCTGCTTTCACGGTTACATTAAAATGTCAAAAATGCTTCATATATGTAATGTCATATATGAGCGTTTCTTCATGTTACGTATGCACAGCAGTTTGCAGAGGTGGCCAAAGTATACACACTTTTTACTCAAGTAGAAGTACAGAAAAAAAAGATTGATTCAACCTCTTTACTCAAGAAAAAGTGAGAACGTACAGGCTCTGAAAAAACAGCCCTCTGAAGGACATCTTTTATCAACTGTTTCTGTGCAAAGTGAACTAAACTCACCTTTTCCCCACACTCGAGTCTCCCTCTCAGCTGTTTTGTCTTGTTACATCTTTCACACAGTTTTTGGTGTTTTTACGTCTTTTTCATCTGGTTAGTTTTTCACCTTGTTTCAACTATTATGTGTTTTTTGCCTTGTTTTGTTTTTTTTACATCATTTTTCATCTTGTGTCTTTTTTGGTCACGTTATGTCATCCTTCGTCATGATACATCTTTTTTATCTTATGTCTTTTTCATCTTCTTGCCCTTTTATGTTTTTATGTTGTTTTTCATCTTGTTTAAACTATTACTGTATATTTTTTGTCTTGTGTCTTTTGCATTGTTTTTTGTGACTTTACATTGTTTTTATTTCGTCTTGTTACGTCTGTCTTGCTTGATATTCACTGTTTGATACACCAATCAGTCATATTTTCTATGTGTTACTGCCCCTTTCCATTTAGGTTGAAATTGGTCTTGATGATGGGAGGGCAGCACACAATGATGTAAAATAAAAAATAATCAATAAGTCAAAAATGTGAGAAAAAAGTTTTTAAAAAGTACAGATAGTTTAAAATGTAGGGAGTACAAGTAAAAGTTGTCACAAAAATAAATACTCAAGTACCGATCCCTTAAATCTCTGCTTAAGTACAGTAACAAAGTATTTGTATTTAGTTACTTCCTTCCTCTGGTCATATTGAGAAACTGAAAATATTAATCTTTTCCCTTTCGACAGCAATGCCCTCGTTTATGAGTCATAGAACTGAACAGCTTGAACCATGTCACAGTTCATCATTGTTCTAACTTTCCAAGTATCAGTTAATGTAATTTAAGGATGGGCGAATCACTTGGAGAAAAACTAAATCCACCTGACACAGGTATGGTGAAGGTGATGTCGTGTGAGCCAAAACTGAAGTCACACGACTTCTGAAAAATGTTTGTGGGCGGCCAAACACAGTGACTTTTCAAATCACGGGAGCATTTCCACACTGTACAAAACAGAATGTTACTGTTACGCCTACTGTCACATCACGTCAGAGCGCTGGTTATTTCCAAGTTGAGCAATATTAAATTAGACATACAGCGAGTGGCACAGTCAGATAAACTAAGCAAACCAGAATCACAGTCACCGTGAAATCTTGAGCATAGCATTGATTAGGTGGGATAAGTGATTCTGGAGAAATATGGTTGATCATTGAGTCTCATTCTCAGCTGGTCAAACACCAACACTGAAGAATAATCAGAAGAGAAATACACTACTAAAGACTTTTCATATCACATCATATCAAATACAGTTTCACAAAATCAACGATTAGTGAAATGTCACTAAAAGTAATTTTTGTTTTATTGGATAGTTTTACAGTGAAGCAGTGATACTGCAGTCGTCTGGTCGGTAGGCTATGCAGCTTAACTACTCAGACACTGGGTCACCATCTTTATCATAATATGTGATTGTTGTCACATTAAATATGTAAAAACTTTTTGTTTATTTTTATGGCAGTCAATGACATATAGGGTGGCCAGATGACATTGGGTGAAATTCAGAGAATTGAGGATGAGCGCATTACGTCAGAAGGATTAATTTATTTGAATTTGAATGTTTTAGAGTAACCTCAGACCGTAAATCTGATAACTTGCTATTAATATTGTGAAGCTCAGCAGGTTCTGAGGGTGATACGAAGCACAATGCCTGTGCTGACAAGACGCGCAAACCATTACACACACGTTAGAGGTATGTTACATCACAAATTCCTTCCATAGTGGTACCTGCGTTCTCTGTCTTGTGGTTTAAACTGGTTGATTACATCAATAATCTGTCATTTATCAAGGCCTATTCGGTGCAATAGACAAGTGAAAACATGTCAGTGATACTTTTGCCAGGACAATTTGTGATAACTTGGTGCTGGAGCCACTTAACTGATATGATCAGAATATTCTCACTGACTCACATGTTGTTCATATTATTTATTACTGTCACATTTCATTTTTTTTGCCATCCAATCATAACAGCAGCCTGGTCCCAGTAATTAAGTGATTGTGGAAAAACAGATAAACATTACAGTCTCCTAATATATAAAGCTTTGGGCAGAATACAAACTGCATATTTATGACAGTAACAGTGAATCATCGTCTGGAATTGATGCATCTTGGGACTTTTACCAGCGAACCTTCACGACATTTCCAGCAGGCTGTAAAATCTTTTAAACCAGGTCTTAACCTCTCTTTTTTTATATCTTTTTTAAAATATATTGTTTATATCTGTTTTTATATCTGGATCTCAACTGAGTATTGACAGTATTTCTTCTTTTGAAAGCCCAAGAACATTTAAAGGGACAGTTCACCCCAAAATCAATCAAATCAAATCAATCAAAATCAGATCTGGTAGATTCTACAGTAGTTCCTACATCAGACTGCTCACAAAAAGGTCTGTGGATTGTTTTAATCAAACAGGTAGTGATTTCTGAAAAGAGACATTGCTGCTGAGCTTTTCTAATTTATCTTTTTGGCGCAGTGAACACCACAAGCTGAGTGCCATCTAGTTTTATTATATTGGAGAGAAGGCAGACATCTCTATGAGCGATTTTCCAAAACTCTGCAGCTCACACTAAAATGATAGATGGACATACAGCACTACAGGCCAAAAATATATTTTTGATCTTTTTTTTCTGTCCCTTTAAGTGCTTTAAAACCAAATTCCAGTGGTGTTTTCTATATAAACACCAGATTAAACACAACTATTTCTCCAGAGCTATATTTGTCTTCCAGTGGCAGGTGTATCACTTCAGAAACAATGCTTGTACGAGGACCCCCCACACACCCACACACCCACACACGCACACCCCACACACACACACATATCAGGTATCACACTCACACACACACTGGTGGGAGTAAAATTCCTCCCTGGTACTAAAACAAAAGAGGGTAAAAATGTGAAGCTGCTGCTTCTTAAGGAAATCAAACAAAAACAAAACTTCCCTGTGTAAATCACAATCGCTATCTTTGGACTTGGCTCTGTGTGGATGGACAACAGCAAAAATATACTTTCTGAAAATTATTTGGCAGATTAGCTCAGGAATCTTGGCAGGGTTTGGTCAGCAGAGACCGGCCGTAACAAAGTGAGGATATGCTGACTCGACATAAAGAACACATTTAATTACCATCATCATCAACCATCCAAGAGGACCATCCGGGTCAGAGCCAGAAACCCCCCCACCGTCATCTGCCAACTCAAAGGCTTATTTTTAGGGGCCAAACTTCTCCTTCACGCTGCTATGTTCTCACGGCCTGACTCACTCCTTTTTTCCTTTTTGCAGCTCACACGTGTTCTTCTTATTCCTGATGAGATCTTATTGTTCCTGTCTTTTATGATTGTCTTCAGAACCCGAGGAAAAGATCCCAACTGATACACAAAGGATGAAAAAGACAAATAAGTCATCCTGGCATCCTGTGGCAGCTGAACGTCTTTTTGACTCGTACACCCTCCCACCTCCAAACTTAAACCCTGACATGTTGTACATATGTTTCAGGACTGTCCTCCTGTTTGACAAATCTGCTGCAATGTTGCAGCCAAATTATCAAATTTAGTATAAGAAATATTCACCAAATATCTCTGGAAGTTGTTCTTTAATTTGGTCTCAAGAAAGGTAAGAACAGTCTAAGTCAGACTCATCAAGGTGCCATTAATTTGCAGAAATGTTTGTATCTGTGTTCTTATCATGATGAATGCCATCGTCCTCATAAGTGCCAGTTGCTTCTAATTGCCCAATGCCCATATAACACAGAAATCAAACTTAGAAAAGTGAAGTGACAAGTCAAAAATACTCAATCAAAAACCTAAAGATGGCGGAGCGGTGTCAGTAGTTTCATCTCCTTGGCCCTGTCCTGTCTCAGAATCAGTGGGTAAGCTGTTTTTCAGAATTACTATTTTATGGTACATTTGATTTAAAAACTTTAGCTGCAAAACCACAAATTTAAACATCAGTGTCAGATCAGTGTGTTTTAAAGTGTCACTAAAATGCTCAGTTTGTATTTTTGCAGTTAAGACCGAGCGTTGTATTATGTACGCAAACCCCCCAAAAATGTCACGTAATGATTCTGTTTGCAGATTATCTCTCATTGAAGCAGCCACCTTCTGAAACAGAACCTGGCACCTCGCAGCCACGACCTTCCTGCACCAGAACCTCCAGGTGTGCACCCCGGTGCTGTTCAACTGCCCCACGACAGATCTCACAGACACAGCAAGCCTCAACATGGCACAATCACTGTGACACTTAAAGAAATTAATACACATAAATAAAAATAATTATACGTACAGAAGCCTGTTTGGATTTTTTAATTGAGATTGATTGTCAGCTATAAATATTTACACCGTAAAGTCAAATCAACTATTTCACAGAACCATGTAAAATACTGAAAACATTTATTAAAAATATTATAAATGATAAAAATATTTTTTGTAATTTAAATCCTGCATTAGTATACAACTGTGAAACTGAAGAAAATGCAATAACACATTATTTTGCACAAACTTGTCAGCCCTAAAATGTGTGTAAGTGAACACTGGTGAATGTCAGAATCTTTGTAAAAACTACGTAAGTGGGTCTGCATAGTGCTGCATGCCCTGAACACGGTGTTTTTCATTTTTTTGACGCAGTGTGTCATGACTGCTGAGTAGTGTTTATACACTGACTGGCTGTGTGTACGATCTGAAAGCTTTGTTTGATTATGCCAGAAGAGTCAGAGGTTTTGTGTTTATAGTTTTTAGAAAAGTAGAAAAGGCAGGTGGCAGGTTTCAGGAAATGCGTGTGAGCCATTGTGAAAAACTGTAGGAAGAAATTTCTTCTTAAGAGCAGTTGGTGAATGAGGCCCGATGTTGTTGCTGTCTGCTAATACTCAGTGGCAATAATACACACATGTAGGCTACATTTTATTTTCTAAAAGGTCAAAAGGATTCTGATGAGGGGGTCTTTCCCTGCTGATCGTGAGGGCAGTGAAAAGTTCTGTAGGAGTTACCAGTTAAAAGCCAACACAGAGAAACCAACACGTTTGGTTGTTTTCATAAATTAAGAACGGTGTTCCTCCCTCGGGCAAACTACATGACTGGTTTATTATTACTATCATTGTTATTTTTATGATCGATATTATTATTGTAATAAATTTTATTGTCATTGCTTCTGTTAAGGTTTTCATTTGTCTCACCGATTCCACTGGACGTTTTTCCAAATTACAACCCTCTCCCCCTTGTCACTGTTACAGATGAACAAACAGCAGCAATTACAACAAACCATATAAACCTTTTTTCCCCCTTATTTTAATATTTATTTATTCACTCATTATCCCATTCTACTTCCTTTGCCCACTCCAACCTGGCATGTCCAATGAGGTGTCAGGAGTAAGGGGGAAAAAAGGAAAGAAGATTTAAAAAAAAACAAGAACAGGCTCCCTCTCACTGGACCCAGGGCCTGTTCAGGATGGGTGAATGGACGTCAGGGTATGCCCTCCTGCAGCCAGCCTCCTCCCCAAGGCCTGGGGGCGGCTATGAAAGGAAAGCCCCCCAAAGTTTATTCCTCGCAAAGTATAAGCAAAATAAGCTGTTAAAAACTGAAAGGTGGGGAAAGAAAATACAATAAAATAGCTGTATGTAAAAAAAAAAAAAAAAAAAAATCACTGGTCACCCTGCCAGGAGGTGTGTCTTTGTTCACTTCACAAAATAAAAAAGAAAAACCTGTATTTCCTACACAAAGGCAGAGCACAGATGTTGTGATGCTCATTTCTCTTTCACAATTAAGCAGCTGTTTTATCAAGACCAAGGTTCATGAAATATATCTAAGAATTATGAAATGAGGGACGATCTGTATGTTCTAATAAACTCTTCAAAGGCGTATGTGACTTCTTCACACCCAGTAACTGTTCTACAGAGATCTGACTTTTTTTTTTTTGATTGATGCGTTTTCAAAACACCTCAAACCTCCAGAAAAGGGAGGAAAATCTATTCAAGCAGTTTGGCTTAAGACGAAACATCATCTCATGTGAAAACTGAATTTTACATTGTAAACCTCATAGTCACAACAATGTGCTCACAGATAAAATAACTAAATTTATCTGTGTTATCTAGTGTCATATATTGAAGTACACGTGAGCAAGGTGTTTCACTGGTTTCTACTGACTAATATCTATTTCACTGATATTTACATTTGTAGAGCTTAAACTCAACTGTGGATTTTACTGAGCGAAAAATGCTTATGAGGGGGACGCGTCTGCTATGAGTGAGTAAAAAACAACATTTTATTCTGGTACAGAGAGACTTGTAACTTGGCACAAAGCCAGACAACAGAAAAGCTCTGTTAATGAATCTGTGTGTATCTGTGTTGAGGCGATCCGATATCCTGAGATTGACCCTGACTCTAACGTTTGCATGCTGTCCCCTCTCTCTCATGCTTCAGATCTACCTGTAAATTGATCTGTCTTTTATAAAAAAAAAAAAACAGGACGGCAGCTGGTGCCCCCATAAAAAAAAGGCAGCATGTCTAAAAACTATGAAAATAAAACCACCTCCCTTTTGCTTGCTGATCAAGTCTGTATCCATAGACTTTGGTCTTCTGGCGCAGTTCAGCAGAGTTCAGATGTTGCAATCGCTCCAACAGGGTGTGTGTCAGTGTGTTTGGTAAGAGACACCAAGGACAGCTGATGTAATGACTGCAAAACACATTTCCGAGAGTTTGGGCGACTGGAATGCTTTCAAGACAAGACATTATCTAAAAATGGACTTCATCGGAATATGTGTGACCTGACACTTTAAACAGAAAAGAGACGGATTTCAAATAAAAAGTTAGAAAATATTTTATTTACACCAAATATATTTTATCCACTCACTGGTATTAATCCAATCCCTTTGTCTGCAGACACCCCCTCCCACCCCCCAAATCCCCAAAATCTGATTGATCAGACATAATAGACACTTTGCATCAATACAAAATAATTTCATAGTAAAACTCGACGACTTCTCTTTCCAGAATTTGAAATAACTCTGCTGGAACGTCAATTGTGTTTGTCAGACAGTTTCATCCATATAAAAATAATATACATGAATATATATTATACATGTTTAATAATGTTTTTTTTTTTAATGGCATTCATTTCACACAAAAAACAAACAGCAAAAGATGAAACAAAACTCTTTAAGGCACAATATGGTGAATACATACTGTTTCACTGTTAAACAAAGAGCTGACATCATCATGGTAATGTGCCTTTAGTTGGCGTTACACTTTCTCACAGTTTACTCACAGGTGAGCGACACTAAAATATGTTGCAGGCAATAATCTGATTTCTGTCTTTGGATAAAGCTGATTAAAAAGAGATAGCACCTTCGCCCTGATGCAAAAACAGAAAATGTGTGTGTATGTGTGTGTGTGTGTGTGTGTGTAAGCGGGCATTCATGCATTTGTGCGTGTTCACAGAGGTATTGAAGCACGTACACACTGCTGCT
>JAJHUR010139424.1:0-16032 GCA_027495735.1 Lutjanus campechanus
CAGCTCAGGCCACCTATGGACGTCCTCTGTTAATATGTCAATAAATCTTTAATATTGGAAACAACAGGAAATGATTCCTTGTATTCTGGTAAACTTGACTCTGCTCTCCCTCAGTACTCAGGACCACTGCTCCCTATGCAGTTTAAAGACACAGTGCAGGACTTTATTCATATCTTAGTTTACCACTAAAAAACTTTTCATTTCCCCCTAGATCAAACTTTAATATTTTTAATTGACAGTAGTTAAGGCTGATAGTTTCTTTTCCTGTCTCTTGTACTTTTTATGTCTCCTGTCCTTCCACTCATACATACTTCTTCCTTTCTTTCTTCCCTATCCTGGCCCCCTTTTCATCCCTCTCCACCTATAGGGTAACCCAGATGAGAATGGATGAAATTCAGAACAGGGGAGATGGGGGGTGGGCGTCTCATGTCAGAAGGATTACAATGCATAGAATAATTTAGAGTAACAACAGATTGTAACTCTGCTCATTTGTTCTTCATATTATTAAGATCAGTTACAGATTCTGATGATGATATAAAGCATAGTGTCCTGGCTGTGTTTACAAGATGCATGAACCATTACGGACAGCTGACAGGTTTGTTTAAGTCACTTTGAACGTCTTTTTAGCAGCCAAGATTGCCAAGCTGTTGGAGCTTATAAACACATTTTTTTATTGATTTTTATCTCAAAGCCCTCCCGCTGCGGCAGCTACACTCCCTGTCCTCTGGTTTAAAACAGGTTGAATGACATTAACAATTATTTATGATGGGCTAATCAGTGCCAAGTGAAAGCACATCAATAACACTGCAACATATTTTACAAACACAATCATTCTTAATAACTAAAAGCAGAAATTACAGCCTATAAGTGATTTGATCAGAATATTTACTGGGATTCATGTTGTCCATGTTCTCTATCTCTATAATGGTTCATTTTCAGGACAAAGAGGGAAGGACAACAAACGGGACGACTGCTTGTGAATTGGGACTGTCCTAAATTTTTCAGGACATCTGGTCACCCTATCTCTACCTCATTTCCTCTGTTAAAGGAGCAATATGTGGCAATTGTGCATGCAAAATGAGTACTGCAGTCCAAATAGCGACCACAACTTCATCTTTGCAAAGATGAACATCTCTGATTAAAGATTATCTGTAATGTTTTTTTTTTCAACCTGGGCCCTCCTTTCCCGTGTTTTTCTGTCTGATGGAGACAACAGTTTCTGAAATTGGTCCAGTACTGAATGACACCACTGCAGCTGTCAGCTGCAAAATGGGCTGCAATGTTTTCCTCATGGGAAATTGCACCCGTCAAAGTACGCAGACTAGAAGTGCTTGTTTTTGCCACTGACAGGCTGTTATTCTAAGTGTCTGTCTATGGAAATGATCCGTACAGAGAGTAAGATCCCTCATACCAGAAAACAGCCATATTATTGCTCTTGTCAAATCCACCAGACTCGTTTTATCATCTTGAAACACACTTCATTCAAACTCAACAGAAATAAAATAAAATCTCACCAGAACAGTCTTGGCTCTTCTTTCCACTGCTCCAACTGTCATCAACCCTGTTTTGTTTGAAGTAAACCCTTAATTCACTGCGTTACATGTGAACAGTGAGAAGAAACAGCATGTAGAGACGATATTTTCACAAAAACATGAGAAAAGTAAACCCTATAAGTTAAAACAGTTTATTGACCTGTTTATTTCTAATACCAAAAGGCCTCCTTTGTTACTTTGTTGACAGCGAATAGTGAACTCACAAAGTAAATATTGCACATTGCATATTTGCACAATGCATACAATGCGGTCTTACTGTCACAGTGAACACAACATCAGAAGTCACAGATCCAGGCTGGAATTAACTTCTCCACGTGCTTATATCTACAAACGCCGCCTGCTGTCTGAGCGCGTTTTAAGCTCTGAAGTCATGAAAATTCCTGTCTGGCAAGCTGCCTGTGCAGCTGGCTGGCTTAGCATTGATGGTACAAACCTGTAAAAGTCAGAGTACGCAGGACACTGTCTTTAAAGCTCTACCTTATTTTTGTTAAAGATGGAATGTCATCAAAAGGGATGCAATTACATGTAAAAAGGTTGTGGTCGTTCACAAGAAATGCTAAGTATAACACAGTTTGAAGTGGTGCATGTTAAAAGATAAAATTCAGCATTATTTATGTGGATGTCACGTCAGTGTTTATGGTCAATTTAGTCAATTAAAGCAAAATGTGCATGCTGTGTTGACAAAGTTCTCCTGCAGCAAAATCTGTTGTTCTTCCTGCTTCCAGTGATGTCACAGTGATGTACTTGGCGTTAAGCAAGAACTACAGACTATTTCGGCTTGGATTTCTGGTCTGCAGTCTCCAACTCTGTGTAGCTGGGGGGCATGACAGATGAGTGTTTTTGCCACCAAGCGCTATGTTTTTGGCTCGCAATGCATCCTGGTACATGTAGGCACTCTTGGCACAGCTCTGCGAGCAGAAGAACTTTGCTTTCTTGGTCAATAGAGCACACGCTGAGCGGTTTATTGCTTCACTTGACTGCATTTACCATCAAGACTGAACATCCACGTGAAAATGCTGTAATTTCCCTTCAACAGCACCCGGACTGCTGCTGCCAGCTCATTACCCCTCTGCTGTCATTCCTGCTTCAACTACAGTCCTTCATTTTTCACTCAAATTCTGGTTTTAACCACTAGCTTTCTGACATTGAACTTAACCAAACTTTTCTCCTAATTTGGGTCGGTTACTAAGTCCAAAACTAAGGGATATTTTGCATAGCAGCTGTAGATCAGACAGTACAGTAGTGCTTATTTGACAAAAGTGATGATTACTCCCAACAGGACTTTCCTAACCACAGGAGTCTACCCAGAGCATTCTGTCTGCAGACAAACACCTCTGGAGAATGGATGCACTGGGGCACAGGAAGCCTTCATTCCTCCTACAAGATTTAGTGTTCCAGGCCAGCAGCCACATCACTAAGCAGCACCACACACAGTGAGCCTTGCAGTGTGTGTGGCCAGTATGTACAACAGCGGAGGAGCAGTCTTCACCACTACAGTGTGTACCTGAAAGTCTAGAGATCTAACAGAATATTTCTAAGAATAGTTTTGATGCTCCAATTCTGTCTCTTTACATATTCTCTTTTCTATTTCTTTGCAGCCTCCTGCTGATTCCGTCTCACGTATGACAACAAGACTACAGTCATGCTCGCAGCTTTGTGAGGTTTGTGAGGCTGCTTTGAACGAAATGCCAATGTCAGAATGCTAACATGCTCACAAGGTAGTATAATGTTTACCATGTTCACCATGCCAACATTTGCTAATTAGCATTATACACAAAATACAGCTGAGGCTGATGGAGTGTCTTTTTTTTTTCATAAACCAACCAAGTTATTACAATTCACCCTGAGGGGAATGCACCAGTTTCTGTGGTAATCCATCCAATAGTTGTCGAGAGATTACACTCAAGACCAGAAACTCAACCTTATGATGGCACTAGGGAAAAAGTCAGGAGCTCACCAAAGTCTATACGTCATCTGGGAACCATGAACGTCTATAGAAGATTTTGTGCCAATACATCTGATCGATGTTTCAACGTTTTACTGGATACGAGATCACTAAAGACATCGAGATTCATCCTCTAGGACCCATGGATCTATATCAGTTTCATGGTCATCCTTCTAAAAGCTTGGACATATTTTCCATGTCCTCAGACAACTGCAGAGCACAGATGCACATGTGATTTTTTTCAGTATACAACTGAAGGTCCAAGATATTCTGGTGTTCCATGCAAGTGTATTCCCAGTTCATATTCCATTCCGGTTTGCTGGTGGTGGTAATGCATCACAAAATTGTTTGTCAACCACCATAAAAATCAAGAAAAAGAAGCACATTAGGCAAGAAAACTGCAACGTCATGACAGCAAGACGAGCTCTTGTGTTTGCTGTGTTTGGCTGAAGAACAAGGAAGAGGCAAAAAGAGGAATTATAATGTGCGAATGCTTAATGAGAGTAGGACCAGAGATGAGGAATACAGTACATTAGTGCAAGAGATGAGAAGCGTCAACAAGGGCAAGGATCACCTCCCACTGGTGTAGTAAAAAAGCATGCGCAGTCGGCTTGCTTGCCATGCATACAGTCCACTCAGCCACAAATTTTGGGTTTGTGTCTAGGCTTGAGCTGATGGACAATACTATCGTCCATCGTGATGGCTGTCAGTCATCAACCACTGAGCCCTCTTCCATTTTAACACTGAGATTTAAACACCTTCTGTTTTTGAGGTAATGTGTCCCCTCACGGTTGCCATAGTTGTTGGTGAAGTTCTGTTTTTGACATGTGGGAGAGAAAATAAAAATAAGCTGTTGCTGCTGGTCTCCATGCCCCCTTTATTATTTTTTTTATTAAACTTGCCCAGTTTGGTGAACCTAAGACACTCTGTTATATTGACAAAGTGGTGTTTCTTTTCCGCAGATCGCTGTTAGTGTTTCCAACAATGACCATATCATCTTCAATCGCAATGTGTCATTGTGGACATCGTCACGTGCCAATTAGGCAGAAATCACCCAACCCTAGTTGTGTCTAGATGGGAACCCTCGACTCTTGCTACTCTTGCAAGATTTGGTTCTTCATTGTGCATATTATAAAAATGATAAATGTTTTATAATGTTTTATAATTATAATGCTGTGGTTAATATTTGCTTAGGTTTAGAGACAAAAAAAAGTTTTAGGTAAAGATCATGGTTTGGGTAAAAATATTACTCTTGCAAGATCTTTTGCAAGTCTGGGGTAACCATCTCCAGTGGTATTTACGCCACACAGACCTCACAGACCTCACTTCACCTAATTGTCAAGAGTTGTTACTAATAACCAGCAATGTCAACCTCATGGTGGCACTAGAGGGAAAGTTGGGGGATCACTACAGTCAGTCAGCCTTATCCACTCGGGACCATGCTGAATGTTCATGCAAAATTTTATTTCAGTCCATGTTGGACCAACTTGATTTGAATTTGATTTATCTCTTTTAGCTCACTGGCTAATCTTCCAGGAGTCCACATAGAGTCCACACACCAACATATTGACAGTTTCCCACTGCCGTCTCTAAACAGCTAAAAACATTTGGTCCTTGATCACTGCTAATGGCACAATTACAAAACTTCTCCCCTGAGGCTCCTCTGAAATTCATGAAATGAAGCAAAAACATGTTGTTAGCTGCCTCTCCTTCCAGAAAAACCCTTCAATCTGGGACAGTCCAGTTCTAAAACACTGTGTCTAACAACTAGACCACCCAGCAACAGTAAGTAACCTGAAATTATCCAGATTCTCCAGATTATAGGCATCTATGACATTTATGTTTTCAATGACACCATACTCAGACGTTGACAAATCAGCTTTGCATTGTTCTGGCTATAATGCTGTGAGTATTTTGAGCCCCATTAAGTCTAATGAGCAGTGATGAAATTAAATTTGGAACGTATCACAAGGGAGGCAGGCTGGCCCGTTCTATTGTGAGTCAGACAGGAGGAATGTGGGAGAGAGTCCAGCAGTGCCATAATTCAGCTGATTCAGGGTTTTAAGTGAGTAACTGAGCCGTGCAGTATGGACCAGCACACACCAATACACGGTATAAGACTGGAGCCGGACGGCAGAGCCAGCCAACAGGGTCAATACATCTGGCATAATGTGAGTGGGGTGAACAATATCATCTCCGAGGTTTGGAAAACCAATTCTGCTCCTGGTATGAGAAAATAAACCAGGTCTCTCTGCTCATGTGTTTGCCTCAAATAAATGTGCCTTCATCAACACTTGGGGGCAGCAGAAATGTATTTTTCATTTTGTCTAGATCCAACTGAGAGCAAACAAGATCTCAGTCTGATACGATGTTGAAACTTGTCTCTTTTTTTAATGGTTTATGGACAGGAAGTAGAAAAGTCTTTGGTGTCAGGACAAGGATATGATCAATAATGGAATATTGCAACCATAGTAAACTTAGACGATGTCCTTATAAATATTGGGTGATGCCGCGGCAAGTACTTGCAGAATTTAACAAACAGTCAAATTTTAATAACAATGGGATAGGGAGGAATTTAACATAGCACAAAACAAAACAGGTGAAAACTGTTGAAAAGGAAGGAATTTAATGTAAACAGATACAAATCAGTGCATAAAGATATGGTTATATCATTATAATGTTTGGAAATACACAAAGTATATAATATAAGACGTATAAATACATTTCCTTGTTCCAACATAACAAAACATAAACCAACTTATATTGTTACCTTATTCAAAACTGATTGATGTTGATAAAGGTAGAAACACAGTATATGATAAATAATAAATAGAAATAGCAGGTGCTGAAATAAGGCTAAGTATGTAGATAGGCTCTAACAGTGGTCAGATGTCAAGAAAAGGGGCCAAGATACAGTCAAAGTTTGTGTTTGTTTTTCATGAGAGTATACAGTGTTTTCTCAGGCGTACTATAGGATTCAAGTTCATTGATCCTGTGTTTTCTGCTTCAAAACTCACCAAAAACATCAAAGATGGTCTTTCCACTGTTCCAGCAATCACCAACTTTTGTTTGGTTGAAATACATCTTTATTTTATTGAGTAATATTCTGCTGTGATTGGTGGAACTTGTAGGAAGCAACAATGATTGGTCAAATTTGCGAAAAAATTTAGGAATTTGGACAAAATTGCAAGGTTGCACAGACATCACAGAGATTGGTTGAATTTGGGTGAATTATTGCGATCGCAACATCGCAACTTCCTGGATGGATTGTTAAACCCGCAACTTAACATTTATAAGGCTTTTCACACTGCATATTCTTAGCTCTGGGCTGTCCTTAAGCTTGGGCTAAGAGTTAAACTAACTCAGCCCCTAAGAACAGGGCCATATGATTCACACTGCACTTCTGTTACATGTCTGTTGGTGCACCAACGGGTGTGAACATTTTAGAATGTTCCGTGACCACTCAGCTCTTTTACCTCCACTTCCCACTGACACTTTTTAGCCCTGGGTTCAGGGGATAACCCCACAAACTCAGGGCTAACCCTGCTCTGGAGCAGGGCCAGCAAGCCCAAGTCTAAAGTCGGGGTTAGCCCAATTTATAATGTTCCTGGATTGTGCCAGTGTGAAAATTTTCTTAACCAAGGACTAACAGCTCCCGTAGTTTATGGCTAACAGCTTCTTTACCCTGGGGCTCAGTGGAGTGTGAAAAACCCTATTGTGTGCAAATTAAACAAATGAGATACAGCATGCTCATTACTGAGTTTTAGAGGAGCTGGTAGGTGTATTATTTTGCTTTTGGACATGTCAGTCTATTATTTGGCCTTAGCCTCTAAGTCAAGCACTTGTTTAACTTTCCTCAGCATGAAGGAAATAATTAGAGTACATGCAACCAAAGTGACCACATACAGTCCCACAAAGAGAGCAGCGTCACCGCTCTTATGCAGGCTTGAGTACAGTTTCCTGCGGCCCATGAAGTCAAGGTGGTAGACGTGGAACTGACACAGGGTGCAGCAAGATACAAAAACATGAAACATCTGATGACTCTGTCCCACAAAATCGCACCGCCCAGGGAAGCAGCGCTCGAGCAGGGGGAAGGTGAAGAAAAAGGTGCAAATGAGAAAGAAAGCCACCTGACCAAAGTGATAGGTGATGGCGGGGTCGTTGCTGGCTGAAGACCATGAGAGAAGTCTTTTAGCCACAGGGCTGCTGTCCCAGATGACAGCAAGCGCTGAGGGTGCCACCTGGCACACCTTAAGCACCCACGCTGGTCGGCTGTGGTTGCAGTATTTGCCATAGCAACATCCCAGGCATGTCAGGCAGCTGAGGACAGTGGCAACAGGCATGAAGATCCCATGAACATGTCTGTGCAAGCTCTCATCCACAGCATAGTAAAAGTGAACTATAGCACTGCCGTACTGATACTGCGCTACACCAGCATAGTCCAGAAAGAAGAAGGTGTAGTGACATAGTTCAGACTTGCCGCCCAGTAGATGAGCTCCTGCACTGAATGCTGAGTAGGTCAAGGAGGACAGGATCAGGACCAACAGGGGCCACGAATGATGATCACCAACAAAGTCCACTGTCTCAGCAAGTTGCCGAAATTTAACCAGAAGAATTAAACAGGCCAGCAGGTGAGTCCAGACGTTGATGGTCTCGTTGTGGCGCTGGAATAAAGACAGGAAGTAGTAACGCCAGTTTTGGTGGATTGGTCGGTAGCCGGTGCAGACGTAGCGCTCCCTGAAGTAGTGGGGAACCTCGGTGTAACTCACAGTGCCGGGCATGGAGGGTGCCGCCTCTGACAGCATCCGGGGAACCTCCCTGATCTGCTGCAGGCTGATGAACACTCGCCCAATTCTCTCCATTACAATGGTCGCCATGACTGTCAGTAGCTGAGGGACGCACCCTGGGTGGTTCCTGCAGAGAAGACAGATAGATAGATAGATAGATATCATTTGAGTAGAGATTTTGAATGATTTTAATAAAAAGTATTAAGTGTATTTTTGGCAAATGGAAGTTGTCACTGTACTTGCATGTATGATTCCAGTGATTAATTTCCAGTGAGAAACATTTTGTCTTCCTATTTATACACAGGAGTACAGAGGACTCATAGAAGACAGCTGAACATTATGAAGTGACAGTGAAACTGACCTTTGACCTTTTGGATATATGTGGATAAATTGGATAAATGTCATCACCTTATAATTTTATCCTATCAGATATGAATTCTTGAGTTACATTAGGTGATCTTGACCTTTGACCTTTGATCAACAAATTCTAATCAGTTCACACTTTAGATCAGGTGGACATTTTCAACAAATTTGAAGAAATTATGTCCGGGTGATCCTGAGACATCACATTCTCGAGAACGTGAAATTTTTTGTTGCGGATCAGCTGACTTTGAACGAGCCACCAACTTAAAGTCATGAAAAAGAAGAACGTATGATATATATGAGTGATCGCAGAGAGCAGGAGGGAACAGAACATACCGTGCGTAATCATCGATTCAAAAAGTTCATCCAACAACCACAGCAGCAACTCACACAATGAAAAAAACAACACACACCGCCTAGTTAGATTATAGTTTCTTATAAAACCACACAATGCAATATGATTAAAACAGACATGTCTATTAACAACGTGGTAACAAAAGGGTTCTTACCAGAGGTCAGTAGAATAGGAAAACACTGCACAAAAGCCTTTACTTCATAAGTATCCTGTAGTCAATACTGTGCTGAAGATTAAATACGCAGTGGAGTTTGTCTAACAGCGCAAGCAGTATGGCTTTGATATTTACACTCAAAACCTGTAGCTCAACCTTCTTGTGTATGACAAAACTATGGGTGTAAACACACAGGTATTTCTCTGCCGGGTCCATGCGGACACATACATTCATGACATATTTTAGAGGACTCTGTGTTTTCTGTATGACAAAATTGTGGGTGTAAAACACAGTGTTAAACACAGTTATTTATTTGCTGGGTCCTTGTAGATACATCTGAGAACATGATCCTGATTCTGATAGGGGCAACATTTAGAGATATGTTTATTAACTCTGGCAGGCAGCTTATGTTTTCTGTGCCATTTATTTGTATGTAAGGTGTGCATTCACAAAGCTTCTTAGAAAAGAGTTGCACCAGGTGAAGAAATTCTAAGAAAATTCTTAGAACGATGACATCTTCTAGGAAGCTCCCCTTGAAGTTCAGAGTAGATCCTGGTAAAGATAAACAAAGCATCTTAGCCCTTACAGGGACAGTTCACCCCATGATCAAAACTTCACTTGTTTTTTGTTTTGTTTTTTGGTGTCATTTAGTCCCATTATATTGGAGAGAAGGCAGACATCTTTATGACCAATATCCCCAAAATTCTGCCACTCACACACACACACACACACACAAAATTTCAGAATTAATTTACCCCTTTCTTATCATATCATGTAACACCATCAAACTGTAATGTTAGCTAGGAGGTGATTAATGTTAACATCAGCTGGTGTCTAACACCTTGAGAATATGACCCCATGTCCCTCCACATGTTCAATACCCCTTGTCTTTTCAGTTTCTGATCAATCAGGAGTCAGTGACATGATAAGAATTTGTCAGATTTCATACATTCATACAATTTGCAACCAGAATCACAGAATACATTTTCCTAACATATTCCTTTGATAATAGCATCTGACCTTCCCACCAGTTCATACAACAAAATATAACAGCTCATACTTCACTGTAAAACCAAATGCAGCAGTATGTAAGAAACAAGCAATCAAGGATGTGATTTTTCTTGATTAATCCAGAATGACAGATTTTCCAGACTGAAAATGTTACAAAATGTTAAAAGTAATTTCTTTCCTTTGCCGTGTGGGTTTGACCATAGGTGGAGTACACTAGCTGAGTTGGTAGCTAACAGTGCTAACACTAGTGGCTCAGAGAGGCTGAGAAACTCTCCTGTGTGCGTGTGTCTGCGGGGAGTGTTGGTACGGAGCCCTGCTGTTTAACATGGGAGGATCATCATGGGAAATAATGCAGTCCGGTGGGGCTTCTACAACCATTAAAAGTGTCAAAAGTTAAAAATACTGAGCAGTGGACTGGCAAAAATAGCATCACCTTTGTGAACTGTGAACGATAAGTCTTGATCAGCATATATTCACAGAACACAGAATACACAGAATCCCACTCAGGAGCGGGGGCTGAGTGAGGTGGGCCCCCCAACCCCAGCAGCCCCAACTCAACAACATGTTAACATCCTGTTTTAAATACAAATTATATGTATAAAAAATACACCAGCCTTGATGTGTTTCATCACATTACAGTGATATATTTTCATTTTCAGCTCAGAAAAACATTCAAGTGTGCAGCACTTCTTTACTCATCCATTCAGTGCTTCTGTTTCATACAGTCTTACCTCAGGTTGCCTACAGGCTCATTTTTTATGTTGTGTCAGCACAATGATGCACATATTCACTTTGTGTTGGTGACTAGTACGACTTTACCAACAAATTACCAACAAACATACACAGTATTACAGTGTAAAGTGCATTGCAACACCTACGGATGTAATAACAGCCCACAAACGAAATAAACCACAAAGGTAACACAAATCTGCTGCTTTTAATGTAATAACCCCAAAAAATGTTTTTAAAAAATTCACACAAAGGTAATAGCAATTGCCTACCACAAATGTACTATGAAATTACCCACAAACATTTGCAGGGATTTGGTTATGTTTGTAAGAAGGTGAAAATCATCAGCTTTCAAAATTGTAATAAACTCCCACAAATGTAATTTGTAAATGAAAAATGATCTTTGTGGTCATTGCTGGTTGTTTACTTTTGGATTTACTTGGATTATTATGTTTTTTTCCTTCTCCTTCTCCGCAATCTTCAACCACATTTTGGAGGAACAAAGAAAGGCACACGAATGCTTTTGGAGAGTCTCTGGAGAGTCTCCTCTTCCCTTTGACATTTCAGCTTGCATCCAAACATACCTGTGTATGGCTTTCTGGGACTTATGTACTTTGCACACTCATCATGCCTGGTAATTTCTGCCACACTTAGGTTTGGTCTGTTTGGTCAGCAGTCTTTTTTAAAAAGCATCATCCAAGCCATGTCTTTCTCACTAGATCGCTTTGGATGGATCAGATACACTTTCTCCCCCTTGCACCTGCCCCCCTGTGTGCTTTTCCACCAATCCCATCCAATGATCGCTCTAGTGCCTGGCAGCTGAGTCCCAATGAGTCCTTGACCACAAACAGGTGTTCTCCTTATCTATCTCTAATACAAGGAAGCTCACAGGGACTGAAATACAGAGGCTGAGAAATTATACTACAACAAAAACAGCCTTCGAGTGTCAGATTCTGCACATATATCAATCTGCACAGTTAAGCTCAAACTTTAAACTGTAGGAGAAGAAAAAAAAAAAACATTTTTGAGTGGAGGAGGACTTTAAGTTATTGTAAATCAGTATATTTGGCATGTTTTTTAAGACCCGCACCCACCCTACCCAAACTTGAACTGAATGTTCTTAAGAGGGTGAGAAAAGAGACTTACGTGCGCTGTACGTGGTGCTGAACAGGTCGGCTACTGAAACACTGATGAACCTGCTGCAGAGAAATCTTTATTACAAGCGGTGTTTTGCTTATGTAAAAAAAAAAAAAATCTATTTAAACAAGATATTTACATGACTCAAACCCATTGGCAGGTATATAAGTAAATTGAAACTTCAAGCAGGATTGGATGGGCCGTCACACCCCAACACCTGTCGGGGCAAGTGGCAGCCACAACATCGTCGTAGATGTGTTGGGACTCTGATCAATCATGTTAAGTCTGGTGCAGATTGGACCATTTACACCAAAGTCATTATGGTGAATTCTGTGGGAGTTAACTACAACGCCAAAGTTGAGGAGTAAATTCAAAATGGCCAAGTTGCTGTTGGATTTAGGTAATAGGTCGCAAGAGACTTTTTTGTGTCTGTGCATGATACATGTGTAACAATTTTCACACATGTAACTGAAACAAGACGCAGTGGCTGCTTTGTTGAAATTTTGTAGGGGGCGCTATCGAGCCAGTGTGTAACACATTGGTCTGTAGATGTGTTCAAGCCTGGTCTGTTATCGAACATGTGAAGTTACAGGCTGATTCGACAGTGTACACTGAAGTTAAAGCAACTTCCTGTGTTCGCCATGCCGTCATGGCAGCACCATTAGACGATACATCACAATCTCGCGAGACTTCCGCACGTGCGTCCATTAAGATATATACGAAGTCTCACGAGATCGACGCCATGTTTACATCCTACCGGCTACATGCTACAGTTGACATTTCTGCTAAAAACATGGCGTAAATGGCGTCTTTTGCAGTTAATTTTTAATGTCGCGGCTCGCGGACACTTGGATTACACCACACAAGCAGGATGGAGACATTTTGTGTTTGTTTTGTGTTCTATTTTTTTTCGTTTTATCCGTGGTCACCGTTCACTGCCATTGTACTGGATGAGGCTGCTCTCTGTTTCTCCTAAAACTCCAGGATTGTTTTGTGAACTGAAGACCTTCACCCATCATCACATCGGCATAATGGTGAGTACATACTGAGTGGGTTATTCTCACAAAGTGGAATATCACTTTAAGGCCTTTCTCACCAGATTTAAGTTGAATATGGTCCATCTGCCAGTAAGTGGCACTATGACTATGATGGAATATTGTCATGTAGATGTGTTCAGGGCAGGACTCTTATCAAACATGTGAAGTTTGGTGCAGATTGAATCATTTATACTAATGTTATAGAAATTTCGTGTTTCATAGCGAGACATCAAAACTCTTCTTTTAATAACTGTTGTTCACAAAATAGTCTAGTTGGCACACAGATTCTGAAGTGGTGATAATGAATTCTGTAGGAGTTTGTTAAAATACAACATGTGGAAATCATTTTGGGTTTAGACGATGGGTCCAAGAGACTTTTTTAGTGCGTCTGGGCGTGGTGCATGTGTGTACCTATATCATCATGCATATCGGTTAAACATGCCGGGGGGGCTGCATTTTAGAGGTCATGGCCAAGCCATTTAGCCACGCCCACTGATAAATGCTATATCAGGCAAAAATTTTCACCACGACTAATGCGTGTGCCAAGTTTCATGCACCATCAAGCACATTTGGCCCCTCAAAACTGCGACTGAAGATTGGTGTTAGCTAGTTAACTCAGTTAGCCTCAGAGCTAGCCGCCTAATTAGCTGACTCTGCCCCATGGTGCCTCATGAGACTCAAAGAATGTTGCGAGAGAAATTATAGTTTAGCAAAAGCATTAAGATTGTGGCACCCTGGTAGCTCACTGACGTTGTGAGTCCTCTGCAGCAGCCCTGGTTTGATTCCCACCTGCTAATCTTTGCTGTGTGTTGCCCCCTCTCTCTTTCCTCTCTTTCTTAAACTGAACTATCAATTAAAAGCACAAAAGCCCCAAAAAATAATTTAAAAAAAAAGAAGTTATGATTATTTCTGTCTTCAAGACATGTTTATTTGACTCATTCCCACTGTCTTTACATCATGGTCAGTAGTCGGCATTATTATTTCCAAAAGAAATACATTATCACAGTACCTTTATCTTTGATTAGTACACTCATGTAACAACCACATTCACTTTTCCCCTGTGATTCAGAAGGCACAAACAGGATTTCCAATAATAAACAATACAGTGATTGCTGGCATCCTAATACACAGTACATAATACAAAACAGTCTACACAGATACTGTATATTGCATGTCTAAAATAACACATCCATATTAAGTAAGATTTGATCATATAAAAAGGTCCCTCATAAAAATATCCAGCTTTCTTAAATACAGTTTAAGGCAGTGCTTCAAATTATATCTAAAAGTGCAATGAAATAGAACTTAAGCTAGAAAAAATCTCAGACCACCATTAAAAAACATAATGTGTCTTCAACAATTTCAAACCTGTATGTATAAAATCCATTAAAAATGGCAACTTAAAGGGACACAGTGTAGGATTTAGTGGCATCTACTGGCGAGCTTGCAGATTGCAACCGACTGACTCACTTCACCCTCCCCTTCCAAGCATGTGGAAACCATGGTGGCTGCTACATTTACAAAAAAAGAAAATAAGCAAAAAGGCCTGATGAAGAGCCAGCCTTTTGTCTGTCGATTCTGTAGAAACATGGCAGCTTCCATGGAGGAGGCCCCACACTCTCTGTAGATACAAAGGGCTCATACTAAGGTTACAGAAACACAACAATTCTTATTTTCAGGTGATTACACATTCATGAAAATGTAATTATGAGTATTATTTTTCATTCCACCCATATTCTGCCAGTAGATCCACCTAAATCGTAAGCACTGCACCTTTAAATCCTAAGGCTTAAGTGAGGCAATTAGGAGCTGAGAACAGTGACAATCATCTCATTTTATGCCAAATTGAACATAAATGTGCAAGAGATTGTCTGTCAAGGCACAATGACAAAGGCCACATGTCATAACATTGTTATTACACTGTCAAATGTAAAGGCTCATTTATGCTCAATGTGAGATACACATACAGATACCAACTGAGCCTTCTGTCCACACTCTGCGTCCAGTTCGTCCATATATGTGCAGATTTTCTGACAGCTTATGGATAAAAACAGAGCAGTACCACCAGACGTCATGACAGTGTAGCAAATAGTTCAAGCAAGACACAACCACAGGACACGATGAAGAATTTTGAAAAATTCAGAAGCATTCAAAATGACGTTTGACGTCAATTTCTCTCATTGGTAAAATTTGTGGAAAAATAAATAAATCCACGTCACAATGAATTTAATGCTCGCACAGACCACCACCATCTACAACCCCAATTCCAAAAAAAGTTGTTACGTTGTGTAAAACAAATCATTTTCAACTTGTATTCAATTGAATACAGTACAAAGACAAGACATTTAATGCTCAAATGATGTTTTTTGTAAAAAAAAAAAAATACACTGATTCTGAATTTGATGCCTGCAACACATTTCAAAAAAGTTAAGACAGGTCAAAAAAAGAAAGTTTTTGAATGCTTAAAAAGGTAAACTGGTAACAGGTGACAGTATTATGATTGGGTATTAAAGGGGCATCCTCAAAAGACTCAGTCATTCACAAGCATGGATGGGGTGAAGTTCACGGTTAAATAGTGCAACAGTTTAAGAACAATGCTTCTCAACACAGAACCGCAAAGAATTTAGAGAATTCAGTATCTACAATCCATAATATCATTAAAAGATTCAGAGAATGCAGAGGAATCTCTGCACGGGGCAAGGCTGAAAATCAACAGTGAATGCCCGTGACCTTTGACCCCTCAGGCAGCACTGCATTAAAACCCACATAATTGTAAAGAGGATATTACATGGGCTCAGGAACACTTTGGAAAACTGCTGTCAGTAAACAGTTTGTTGCTGCATCTACAAATGCAAGTTAAGACTCTACCATGCAAAGAGAAAGACAGAAACACTGCAGACTTCTCTGAGCCTGAGCTCATCTGAGTTGGACTGACGCAAAGTGGAAAGGTGATCTGTGGTC
>JAJHUR010139425.1:1090-18950 GCA_027495735.1 Lutjanus campechanus
AAAAAAAAAAAGCTATATACATAGCTATATACAACTCGTTCCATTGTTATAGTTTAATCATGCGCTCGAGATACTAAAATTAATTACTCCTGCTGATGATAATCCCATGTATCAGTGCAAGAGCAGCACGAATGTCATTATATGACACTCTGAGGTGAAAATAAAAGTTGATGAGTTCAGTTCTTCCCCCCATTGTATTGCGGGTGCGGCTGTGAATATCTGAAGTGGTCAGTACTGAGAGCCATATGTGCAAACAAATCAAAGCCTGGGAAATAATTGTATCTCGAGCGCACGATTATCTAAAATGAGGGAACGTTTTAGTATCTCGAGCACACGATATAGCTTTTTTTTTTCTTTATGGAACTTTAGGGGCTCTGTAAGACTTTTTTGCACTGAGGTCACAGCAGAGAGACAGTTAGTTGAGGAGGTGACTTCTCTTTTACGTAAAAGTTACCCATAACCAGGCTTCCATCATACAAGAGACATAGTGGAGGATTTTAATGTTTCCCAGCATCAGTAAACAGCCGAGTTCTACATAGTATATAAGTCATTTTGATATTTGAACTGCAGAAGAGTTCAGTCTAGGTGAAAGATGGTAATCAAATGAGAATGGCATGTATTTGTCAACTCATGGTATCTCTCTCTACTGTGGAATATGTGCGTGATAAGTTATCTACACTGTTTTCACTAACTTGCAGCTTCTGCTGTCTTGACGGCCGTGCATGCACTGACTGAAAGTGACAATGTACGCTATATTGACAAAAGTATCAGGACACCCCTCCAAATCATTGAATTCAGGTGTTTCAATCACTTTCATGGCCACAGGTGTATAAAATCAAGCACCTAGGCATGCAGCCTTCTTCTACAAACATTTGTGAAAGAATGTGTCGCTCTCAGGAGCTCACAGAATTCTAGCGTGGTACCGTGATAGGTTGCCACCTGTGCAATAAGTCCATTCATGAAATTTCCTTGCTACTAAATATTCCACAGTCAACTGTTAGTGGTATTATAACAAAGTGGAAGTGATTGGGAACACACGAAGTAGTACACCACGTAAAATCACAGAGCGGGGTCAGCGTGTGCTGAGGCGCACAGTGCGCAGAATTCGCCAACTTTCTGCAGAGTCAATAGCTCAGACCTCCACACTTCATGTGGCCTTCAAATTAGCTCAAGAACAGTGCGTAGAGAGCCATGGCCGAGCAGCTGCATCCAAGCCTGACATCACCAAGTACAATGCAAAGCGTCGACTGCACTGGTGTAAAGCACGCCGCCACTGGACATGTTCTCTGGAGTGACAAATCACGCTTCAATCCGATGGACAAGTCTGGGTTTGGTGGTTGCCAGGAGAACAGTATCTGCCTGACTACACTGTGCCAAGTAAAGTTTGGTGGAGGGGGGTTATGGTGTGGGGTTGTTTTTCAGGGGTTGGGCTTGGACCCTTTGTTCCAGTGAAAGGAACTCTTAATGCTTCAGCATACCAAGACATTTTGGACAATTTCATGTTCCCAACTTTGTGGGAACAGTTTGGGGATGAGCCCCTTCCTGTTCCAACGTGACTGCACACCAGTGCACAAAGCAAGGTCCATAAAGACATGGATGAGCGAGTTTGGTGTGGAGGAACTTGACTGGCCTACACAGAGTCCTGATCTCAACTCGATAGAACACCTTTGGGATGAATTAGAGCAGAGACTGTGAGCCAGGCTTTCTGGTCCTACATCAGTGCCTGACCTCAAAAATATACTTCTGTAAGAATGGTCAAAAATTCCCATAAACACACTTCCCAGTGCCAGAAGAGATGAAGCTGTCATAGCTGCAAAGGGTGGGCCAACTCCATATTAAACCCTACAGATTAAGAATGGGATGTCATTAAAGTTCATGTGCATGTAAAGGCAGATGTCCTGATACTGTTGTAAATATAGTGTACAATTGCTCAATCTGCTCTGATTCCAGTGAAGTGGAAGCAGTGTGGGTGTGTTCTGACACACCTTTTGTGGGAAAGTTATGGTTGGAAGAAAGTTGGAGTCGGGAGAGGCCACAAAAAAAGTACACATTCTTCTTTTTCTTTTTCTTTCTTTCTTTCTTTTTTATATTTGGCCTTAATCTTTTAAATGCAATCAAATCACTGGGGTCTCCCGGAAAGTTACTTAGTGTTAATTACAGTAACGTTAGTTAATGTTACCTCTACGGATACACAACTCTTGTAGTAGTCAAAGTCTCGAGCAGGCTAACATCAGCTATGCAAATCAGCTGCTCTCATGATACTGTAAAAGATTAAGGCAAATGTTAAAAAAAAAAGAAATGAAGAAAAAGAAAAAGAAAAAAATTCGTACCTTTTTATGTGGCTTCTCCCGACTCCAACTTTCCTCCAACCATAACTTAATTCTTCTCAAATTCAAAGAGGCTTTATTGTGATGACCATAACAAAGTACAGTATTGCCAAAGCACATTCAAGATACAAAATATTTGAATTAAACACAGGCAATAAGTGATAAAACAGGAACAGGAAGGGGGGTTGTCACCCACTGTTCCTCAAAGTGTAGCAATTAAAGACATATAAGTTATAGACACATATATTTGGTTCAGATGGGCTGCAGCGTGTTTGTCCTTGTCGGCCTTGATACTAGGGAAAGCATTCAAATCCTCCACTATTTATCACATAGTTTGCTTATATTTTGCACAATCTGAAAAGAAATTTGGTGTAATGAATCTCCTACTAACTGACACTCAGCAAACCTGGGGCAGACGAATCCCAGCACAGGAGTACTGGTTGGTTTCTTGAGCCAAAATATAGAAGCGGCCATGTTTAGTCTGCCTTTACTGTACATGATGGGTACTCAATGAAAATCAGGTAAATACTGTACAGAAGGAGAGAAAAATAGAAGTAAGTGAAAAGGTGTGTCAGAACTGGCCCACATAGATGCCTATCTGAAGTCTTGTGATGCCAGAGTGTTAGATAAGACACCTGTTTGGGCTCATTTTTTCTTCACTGGAATCAGAGCAGATTGACCAATTGTAACTTGCCACTTTCAGTCAGTGCATGCACGGACGTCAAGACAGCAGAAGCTGCTTAGTGAAAACAGTGTAGATAACTTATCATGCACATATTCCACAGTAGAGAGAGATAAATACATGTCATTCTCATTTGACAGTTATATTTGGGTCAGACAGGCTGGAGTTTTATGCATTCTGTCAGAAAATGCAGCTCTGTTTCTACTTTTTTTTCTTTGAAGAGCTGACAGAAGCGCTTCTCTATGAGGAGCCATGATTTTTTGTATCTGCCTGTCTTGATGGCCAGGCTGTGGTCACTGAGTCTGTACTTTGTCAACACGGTTCTTCTCACTCACTCCCTCGTCTGCTCCATACCATACTTTAATACGTCCGTTGTCTGTCTCTTGGGTGGAAGCTCAGCACTGCCCCTAGAGGCCTGGAACACTTCCGTTGTATGACTGGATATGCAGCGCGTTTTCTTTTTGCATGTGTTTTCTTATTTGCAGCACGTTTCTGTATATGTAACTCGATATTGTATATGCAGCACGTTTGTCCTTGTCGGCCACCAACAAGAAATGAAATGCATTGGCACAAAATCTGGTACGGTCACTCGGATGATCTTTTAACTTTTTAGGAAAATCCTCAGCTCAAAATTCACTCATTATGGTACTTGGTTTTATGACTAAATACCTGCCAAACTTGACACGACATTCCCATAATCTGTCTGTCTGCAGTGACATCTCAATGTTTACATTGTACTCAGGTTTTCAGGGAAATAGACTCTTGGAATCCACTATTCTACTGATAGCCACAGTTAGGTCTCTGTGTTAAGGGCTTACGAAGTACCAAGTACCAACATGGACAGCTTATGTTTACTCCTACAAGTTTCTGAAGGAAGCATGTCAGTCAGATATCCATCTCCATAACACACAAATAGCAAAGCACTCTCCACTGAAAAAACTTCTGCTCACTCTACAGTCTTTATCACAGTAAAAGAAGCAATGCAAATGATACAGTGACCCCACAAAACAGTCCCACGTTCAGCAATCAAACAAGGTGCACAATTCTACTATATCCACTTGATATCAACTTTTTGAGAGTTGTTTAATCCAGTGTTAACTGCTGCAGGCAGTGGCTGTGATGCAGGTCTGAAAATATTATACAACATGAACAAGATCCATATCTACATACCATGCTATCATTCTAGCATGAGTGATTGTGTTTTTAACTGGCTGAAACAAATATTTTATCGTCTAATCAGTTCTTCTCTTATCAAGGCTTCACCATCAACCAACATGTCTCCCCCTCACAGCGTGGAAGTCGCACGATAACACAAACAAACTGACAGAATGAGAAGTTACAGACCAGCAACTCCTGTGTTCTGCAGTTGGTAAAATTACTGATTTTACCTATAGTGTTTGGTTGGTTTGGAGAAAGTGATATTTGGCTTAAATAACAGTATTTTTTCAGTCAGAAAAAAAGGTGTCAGCAGCAAATAAAGCATTAAAAAATTCTAAATATTGCATGCACTTAAACTGAGATAGAATTTTTTAGGTGGATCTCTCTGCTTCTCCTAACAGGGGACCTGCCAAACGTCATCTAGTGTAGCTAATACACTATTGATAAGTAGCTTGTATAAATAATATAATTAATAAATAATATAATAATATAATTAATAAATAATATGGATCTTTGGGTTCAGTTTGATCTCAACATTTCAGGGAAATGAGGATGTTATACTGCGAATATTGAGAAATAACATGGGACATGATCATAGACACAGAAAAATGCCGTCCAAGAAAATAAAATATTTAAATGATGCACCCTTGAAGTGATTGATCAGTTTGCAGATGCAGCCACGCCCACTGATGGCATCATCAGAGTTTGTCACGACAGGCAGCACTATAAAAGAAATGAGATGAATGTGAAAAGTCATTTCTCTTTCTTGAGATCTTCTGATCTTCCCGAACAGCTTCATAGAGGTGAGTAAATAATTATGAGGTTAATATGTAGACATGAGATGGCATAATTTATTGCATAATTGTGAATAATTCCAGGAAATCAGACTGAAGCCCTGGAAACATTTATATCAGCTGATGAAATGCAAAACAAATCTGCACCTGGGATCCAACAAAATATAAATTGCACCTACAGTAAAATACATTTTTGATTAATTTTTGAGGTCACCAACAATATTTCAAAGTTTAAAAATCAGATAATGATTTATCGACCAACAGGCCTATTTGTTTTATAGGCTACATTATCAGTGAATATAATTAGAATTCCTTTCTATTTTAATTTATTTAGTACTCTCAAAGTGTGTAATGACAGCACTGTTTTAGAATGACCTCACGCACACCTTGTGGCTGGACTTAAAAAACGCCCAGTCTCCATGCAACCTGACAGAGCTTGAACAATTTTGCAAAGAATAGTGTTAGATAACAGTTTCCAGATGTGCAAGCCTGATGGAGACCTAGCCACACAGACTCAGTGCTGTGATTGTGGTCAAAGGTGCATCTACTAAATACTGACTTGAATGGGTGAATATTTATATTGTCATTTATTTTACATTACATACTTAATAGAAGTCTGTTTTCACTTTTCACTTTTTTACAATTCCATTTACAAAAGCAATAAGCGGAGGAAACATCCAAGCGGGTGAATACTTTTTATAGCCACTGTATATAGTATGGAATTGAGTATTAATAGCATGTTTGGAGAATAATATAGATCCAAAATGAAACTGACCATCAGACTCATCAATCAGATTTTGCCTTTATAACTGTCTTTTCTCTTTTCCATATTAAACGCTAGGCTATGGCCTAGCTTCAACTAGTCAGTAATAAAATGGTGATTTTTTTTTAATGGAATGTCTCTTGATTTGTCATTCCAGGCATTAATCTTTGTACTGAAAAATGGCAATCACCCTGGATCAAGCTATGGAGGCCCTCATCACAGTGTTCAACTCCTATTCTGGAAAAGAAGGCGACAAGTACAAGCTGAACAAAGCTGAGCTGAAGAACCTGTTAGAGAAAGAACTTTCCGAAGTCTTGCTAGTGAGTATCTTGACTGTTTTCCAAAGCAAAACAGACATTTTCTACACACTGCTCTGTAAAGAAGGAGTAGATATTTAATGGTTAAATCAAGCAATATGTTAATGGAGTCTGGCAGGCACTAAAGCAGGCAGTTACTGAACTCTTGCGTTGTATTTCAGAGCAGTGGACACTTGAGAGTAATAAACAGCTGATCAGTTTACAGTGCAGGACTCATTTTCAGTGTCAAAATATAATATTGTGCTCATCTTGCCCTCATGTTCAGTGTCCATGCAGCCTGTAGGTAAACTGCAAGTCTGAGGAGGAATTCACTGTTTGGCCTGCAGTACTCATTTAAACATTAAGGATACTTTACATTAACACCCCAGATTCGGAAATGTGTGGGGCTGCCATCTTGTGAGACAAATTTCTATTTGTTTTGATTTTCATCATAATGCTTCTGTTTTAGGACTACGAAGACAATCCAGACATCAAAAAGATTATGGCTGACCTGGATGAAAACAAAGATGGTGAAGTGGACTTCCTGGAGTTTGTCACTCTGGTTGCTGGAGTGACTGCCATCTACCACGAATTCTTCAAAATCATAGACAGCATTGAGTAACCCTGGTTCTACGAAAGACTCAAAGTCTATTCACATTAAATCAGACCCTTTCCTCTCACAATTACAAAAACAGAGTTTCTCATATTAAGGATATAAAGATTTAAATTATTTCTTAATCACAGCATCTTGTAATGTTGCAAAAGATACATCAAAGTGATCCAACTCTGTTTTATTTTTAATTTTGTCCTTGAAAAGCCTCAATAAAGATGATATCCTGTTTTCACGTCTCTTATCTTAAAAACCAAAATGTCTTAAAGCATTTTACAGGCACATTCCTGTCATTTGTCCCCTGTGACCAGATTGATCCAGATACATTTTTGATTCACGCATTATGATGTAAAATGAAACCTGCATAATGTAAGACCTGTCCACATGTTACTGGTAACTGGGCACCACCCAGCGTCTGATGGAGGTAACTGATGTGAGCCTGCTGGTCCTGATGTCATCTCTTCCTCCCTGTCCAACAGTTCACGGCTCATCCAGCTGCTTTTGTTTAGTTCTGAAAAGGAAAACTGCTGGGCGGGCACATGAAGTGACGTCAGTGTGAATTTCATTCATCAGACATATTCTGGCTGCATTTCTTAATTTTACCACTTTTCTTTGGTCTATAAAATCTGAAAATATATTGAAAAAACGAGTTCCAGGATGCTGTCAAATGTCTGGTTTTGTCCAAACTAAATACTGAACATATTCAATTTATCATGCAAGACGAATATAAAGCAAATGATTCACACAAAGGAGCACAAACCAGAGATTTTTTTTAGGTAGTTTTGGTTACAAAATAGCCTGATTAAATAATTGATTAACAAAATAGATACTGCATAATTTACTGTCAGTTGGCTGATTGATCAACTAATCACTTCTTTACATTTAAGAGTAACTCAATGGCATATATGAAGCCAACCACATGTTCAGTGAAACAACGTATGAGTTGAAGTAACTTGGTCGTATACTGCTGGCTGCAGGAAGGTGAGAACAGGCTGGTTGTCTGATGTCTGAGACGTTCTTGTGCTTTTATTCCTCTCTAATGTTCAGTTAGTTCGTTAAGTTGCATAATGTTGAGTGGCAGCAGCCGGTTAAAAGGGTTTCTAAATAGGAAAGATCGCCTCATCATGTGTCACACTGGTGTAATAACAGTGTTGAGACTCCTAATGCAGCGGTTACCAAACTTTCTCTGACATGCCCTGCTTCAGAAGCTGAAAAGAGTTCACGCTCCCCCACCCCACAGTTATTAATCATTGACAATAATTGTCAGTGATTAATTTTAGCTTTCAGAACACAGAAGCTGCTGGTCTACTGTTCCCTTGATCGTTTTTTTTTTTCATGTTATCATGTGACTTCAGTGAATCTGAACTTCTTAATATTGCATGCACTTGAACTGAAATAGATTTTTTTTAGGTGGATCTATTTTGTTTGATAGCTAAAATACACTTTATTGCTGATCCTGTCCACAGCAGCACATTGCTTGACTTCCATGCTGGTACTCCTCTCTGCTTCTTCTAACCTGGGGACCTGCCAAACACTAACTATTGATAAGTACCTCGTACAACACCACTTCAAGTAATTAATACTGTGAATATTGAGAAACAACATGGTGGCCCATGACGCCCACTGATGGCATCATCAGAGGGAAAGGACAGATTTCGTCACGGCAGGCAGCACTATAACGGTAAGGTGAAGGAGAAAATCATTTCTCCCTCTTGAGATCTTCTGATCTTCCTCAACAGCTTTGTAGAGGTGAGTGTCTGATTATGAAGTAAAATCTGCAACTGCATTTTCAATAAGGAACATTTGAGAGTCTATATTCTCAGTTTCATCATGTAGTATATTTAGGCTAATTTCCTCAGTCATTTTACAAGAATGTTATAGGAATACAACAGACAGTGTGTCTCTATGATCATCTCGCTCTTCTGTGACTACATGTTGCTCTATAGACAAAATACAATATAGTATTAATAGTATATATTTTAGAGGATATTATAGATCTGAAATGAAACTGACCATCAGACTCATCAACATCAGAATTTGCCTTTATGACTTTCTTTTCTCTTCTCCATATTAAAGGCTAAGCTATGACCTCGCTTTAACTAGTCAGTAATATATATATATATATTAATGGAATGTCTCTTGATTTGTCATTCCAGGCATTAATCGTAGGATTGAAAAATGGCAACCGTCCTGCAAAAAGCTATGGACGACCTCATCAGAGTGTTCCACCACTATTCTGGAAAAGAAGGTGACAAGAACAAGCTGAGCAAAGCTGAGGTGAAGAACCTGATAAGGGGAGAACTTCCCCAACTCTTGGAAGTGAGTATCTTGACTGCTTTCCAAAGCAAAACAGACATTTTCTACACACTGGTCTGTAAATTATATTTTAAAGAAATCTTTTATCCACATGGCCGGTCGGGAAAACTTTGACAGTGCAGAGGACAAATCAGGACCGTGATGCCGATGCGCCATGCTTGGTGGAATAAATCAGTAGAGGGACAGTTCGCCTCCAAAATCAAAACCACCTATTTTTCCTCTTACCTGTACTGTTATTTATCCGTTTAGATAGTTTTGGTGTGAGTTGTAGACTTTGTCTGCCTCTCTATCATAATTTCTGGAAAGACACATCGCTGTTGAGGTCAACTGCATTTTCAGGTGCTTTGAGCACAAGATAGCTCAGTGCCATTTAATCCAATTATAACTGAGAAAAGGCAGACATCTCTACAAGCAATATCTCAGACACTCTGCATCTCACACCAAAAAATTTAGATGGATAAATAACACTACAGATATGAGGGAAAATGTGCATTTTTCATTTGAACTGTCCCTTTTAAATCACTTGTACATGCCACTTAAGGTCCTTGCATGCAGCCATTGTTCAGTTCAGGTGAACATGGTACATTTCTGTTATGTTCTGCAGCATTTTGGGACAGGACAGAATGAAGGATACTTTACATTAACACCCCAGATTTCTTTTTGCTTTTGAGGATTTTCATCATAATGCTTCTGTTTTAGGGCAACAAAGAAACGAAGAAGTCAACGAGATTATGACTGACCTGGATAAAAACAAAGATGGTGAAGTGGACTTCCAGGAGTTTGTCTTTATGATTACTGAACTGACTGCCGCCTGCAACGACATCGACAAAGAGGAGACTGAATGGAGACACCATGGTTCTAAAAAAAAGACTGAAAGTCTAACACGTCACATGAAATCAGACCCTTTTCTCATACAATTACAAAAACAGAGTTTGTCATATTAGGGATATGTTTTAATTATATCTTAATCACAGCATGTTGTAATGTTGCAAAAGATACATCAAAGTGATCCAACTCTGTTTTATTTTTATTTTTGTCCTTGAAAAGCCTCAATAAAGATGATCTCCTGTTTTCACGTCTCTTATCTTAAAAACCAAAATGTCTTAAAGCATTTTACAGGCACATTCCTGTCATTTGTCCCCTGTGACCAGATTGATCTAGATACATTTTTGATTCATTCCAATTCATTGGAACCTGAACCTGAAACTTGTAAGACCTGTCCACGTGTTACTGGCAATTGGGCACCACCCAGTGTCTGATGGAGGTAACTGATGTGAGCCTGCTGGTCCTGATGTCATCTCTTCCTCCCTGTCCAACCGTTCAATGCTCATCCAGCTGCTTTTGTTTAGTTCTGAAAAGGAAAACTGCTTGTCGGGCACATGAAGTGACGTCAGTCTGAATTTCATTCATCAGACATATTCTGGCTGCATAATGATCACTACAGTGGACAGCTAATAAAAAGCCATTTTCCAGTACATGCATGGGTTTTGATGATATACTTGCACATTAGCTACCATAGATGATGCTACTGCAACATCTCATACACTGCCACCCACAGGCCAGTCCTTGTAAGTGCAACAAAATTTTCTCAAATCCAAGATGGCCAACAGAGTCAGGAATGTCAAGCAGCTCAGGAATATCTTGCCAGTCCTTCAATATCAGGAGACCCTTGCAGATTTAAAAAAAAAGTTTCGACATGAAGTAACAACTAATGAGTAATACAGATGTAAAAAAAAATTCCAAGTATTGAATTTTTGTTGGGAGGAAATTACGATTTATCATTTGTCAACTAAATTGGACATCATGCATCACTGGCCACATTTCAACCACAATTCATACTATTACTGCCACTTTTGAAAATATTTCATCAGCACTAACTTTTTTGGGGGCTGTAAATCGATTGATTTATCATATTAGAATGTAATTAGAAATTTTTGTAACAAAAATAATATTTTTTTGCTTTATAAGTTACATTATGTGAGTGACAGCTGGTGTCATTATATTTCGTAGAACTTAAGTGCAGTGTGTGATAAACAGGCCAAGTGGAGCAACTACCATCTGACTCAAGTGAGGATGATGATACTGGCAGTGATGATGAATGGCTGCCAGAAAAAGGATTAACAAATGCTTGCAGTAGTCAAGAATCAAGAGCAAGATATTAAACTGTACTTGAATATGTTATAATATGTGGAAACACTAGTTTAACTGCATTACAAATATGTGTTGTATATTATTTTATTTCATCATTTTAGTCATCGGTTTGTTAAATACATATTTCTTTAGTTAACCTGAGTGGACACGTGAAAAACTGCTTGCAAAATTTGTGTTTAAAAAAAAGTTCAATTGTTCTTTTTCATGCCTAAAGTGGAATAAAAACATCCAATCCTGACTCAAGTTGTCATAATTTATGCATGGAGGGGTTATTTTTTTATCGCTTTTCTTTGGTCTATAAAATCGGAAGATATATTGAAAAAACGAGTTCCAGGGTGCCGTCAGATGTCTGGTTTTGTCCAAACTAAATACTGAACATATTCAATTTATCATGCAAGATGAATATAAAGCAAATCATTCACATGAAGAAGCACAAACCAGGGATTTTTTTTTTGATTAAATAATCGATTAACAAAATAGATACTGCATATTTTACTGTCAGTTTGACTAGTTCATCGACTAATCACTTCTTTACATTTAAGAGTAACTCAGTGGCATATATGAAGCCAACCACATGTTCAGTGAACCAACGTATAAGTTGAAGTAACTTGGTTGTACACTGCTGGCTGCAGGAAGGTGAGAACAGGCTGGTTGTCTGATGTCTGAGACATTCTTGTGCTTTTATTCCTCTCTAATGTTCAGTTAGTTCGTTAAGTTGCATAATGTTGAGTGGCAGCAGCCGGTTAAAAGGGTTTCTAAACAGGAAAGATCGCCTCATCATGTGTCAGGCTGATGTAATAACAGTGTTGAGACTCCTAATGCAGCGGTTACCAAACTTTCTCTGACATGCCCTGCTTCAGAAGCTGAAAAGAGTTCACGCTCCCCCACCCCACAGTTATTAATCATTGACAATAATTGTCAGTACAGAACACAGAAGCTGCTGGTCTACTGTTCCCTTGATCTGTTTTTTTTTTTCATGTTATCATGTGACTTCAGTGAATCCGAACTATCCTTTCACAACATGGAAGTCACGCAAATGAGGAAGCTGTAGATCAGCAACTTCTGTTTAACTATAACTGCCTATCATGGCAGCAGCACATTGCTTGACTTCCATGCTGGTACTCCTCTGTGCTTCTCTTAACGTGGGGACCTGCCAAACACTATCTAGTGTAGCTAATACACTGACTATTGATAAGTACCTCGTACAACACCACTTCAAGTAATTAATAAATAATCTGGATATCTGGTTCAATTTGAACTAAACATTTAAGCAAATGCAAATGAGGTGATCATGTTATACTGTGAATATTGAGAAACAACATGGTGGCCCATGAAGTGATTGTCCTGTTTGCAGATGCAGCCACGCCCACTGATGGCATCATCAGAGGGAAAGCACAGATTTCGTCACGGCAGGCAGCACTATAACGGCAATGAGATGAAGGTGAAAATCATTTCCCCCTCTTGAGATCTTCTGACCTTCCTGAACAGCTTCGTAGAGGTGAGTGTCTGATTATGAAGTAAAATCTGGAACTGCGTTTTCAATAAGGAACATCTGAGACTCTATTTTCTAATTTCATTACGAAGTATACAGTATGTAGACGTTAGATGGCATAATTTATTGCATATTTGAGAATATTTCCAGGAAATCAAGCTGAAGCCCTGGAAGCATTTATATCAGCTGACAAAATGCAAAACAAATCTGCACCTGGGATCCAACAAAATCACAACACAAATTATACTTCAACTGCATTTTTCATTGATTTGTGAGGTCAGCAACAATATTCGATCAGAGCACCGGGGGATACAAGGATGTTTTTCATGCAGCAGCATCCTCCATTTGATTCTGTGCAAAACAACTCAGTATTTCCTCTCAGGAACAATACCTGCCGTTTCAACTACATAATTAAATTAATTCTTCATTGTTTGTTTAAAAATACCAGATCCACATTACTGATCATGTGGTGTATTGCACTGAAAAAAACAAACATTTATTTAGATCTTTCACACTCAAGATCACTCTTAATATCAAACTGCCAGGGTGATGCCGTGTCCCTCCATGCAGTTGGTGATTTGTTAATTTTTAAAACCGGGCCACCCACTTCCCCCACACCACCAGCATTTTAACAATGCTTATTGTTTTGTTTTGTTTTTTTGTATGAATTTTTATCACAAATTATGTAACTATAGCAGCAGTGTGGTGCATTCAGTGCAGGCTAATTTCCTCATCATTTAATAAGAATATTATAAGAATGTTATAGGAATACAACAGACGTGTTTCTATGATCATCTTGCTCTTCTGTGACTACATGTTGCTACTACAAGGTGTCACTGCTCTATAGAGAATATAATATATAATACAATACAGTATGGAGAATTAATAGTATATAGTTTAGAGAAAATAAAAGATCTGAAATAAAACTGATTCATCAGTATCAGAATTTGCTTTTATAACTGTCTTTTCTCTTTTCCATATTTATGGCTAAGCTATGACCTAACTTCAACTAGTCAGTAATAATTTTTTTAATGGAACGTCTCTTGATTTGTTATTCCAGGTATTAATCATAGGACTGAAAAATGACAACCACCGTGAAAAGAGCTATGGACGACCTCATCACAGTGTTCCACGCCTATTCTGGAAAAGAAGGTGACAAGTTCAAGCTGAACAAAGCTGAGCTGAAGAGCCTGTTGAAGAAAGAACTTCCCGAATTCTTGCAAGTGAGTATCTTGACTGTTTTCCCAAAGCAAAACAGATATTTTCTACACACTGGTCCGCAAATTATATTTTAAAGAAACTTTTTATTCACATAGCGAGTCAGTAAGAGTTTGAAGGCAACAGGGAGGTGGACAAGGATGAGACAGGCCTTCTTGATTGTTAAGTCAGTGATCGACTGTCGAATGAGTTAGTGTCTGTTTATGAGTCATAAGAAATCAATAATAATTTTTTCGAAGGAGTAGATATTTAATGCAATATGTTAATGGGGTCTGGCAGGCAGTAAAGCAGGGAGTGTGTATTTCAGAGCAGTGGACACTTGACAGTAATAAACAGCTGATCAGTTTACAGTGCAGGACTCATTTTCAGTGTCAAAATATAATGTTGCGCTCATCTTGCCCTCATGTTCAGTGTCCATGCAGCCTGTAGGCAAACTGCAAGTCTGAGGAGGAATTCACTGTTTGGATTGCAGTACTCATTTTGAACACTAGGGATCTGCATATTTCTCCTTTAAACAAATTCATCCAGAAGTTTTTTTTTTCCCCTGTGAAGGGAGGCAGAATACTTGAAAATTACTTGGTCTGGAGTTCTCGGTATATTTGTAAGAGATTATGAAAATTGCTGAATGCCGCAAATTCTCCTTACGGTTCAATTCCACCAGGCCACGTCAGCCGGAGCTGATCGCAGCCATTCTACACAATGCTTGTGTTTCCACCAGCAGTACATCAGCTCGTCCCAGAAGTGGCTCTCTGCTCCGCTTCAAATACGCACTGAGTCTATTTTTGACGGATGCCGCGTCAATTAGCACAGAGCAGATTGAACAGGCAGGAAGTAAGACACAGAAAAGGCAGGGAGAATCTGATTAATTTTCAAAATAAAAGACCCTGTGCAGACTCATGATCATAAAGACAGACAGAAAAGAAATTATTTAACCACACAGCCTGCTTATGCATGGTAGAAGCACAAAGAGCAAGGAATGAGGACCTAATCAACAAAATCTAAGTAAACATAGTCAGGCAGGCAAAAAGCTCCACTGCTGAAATGCTTCTGAAATGATGAAATGATGGTGGGGCTTGCAGCCATGCGGAGGACAAATAAGAACTGCATATGTACATGCCACTTAAGGTCCTTGCATGCAGCCATTGTTCAGTTCAGATGAGCATATTACAGGTCTGTTATGTTCTGTAGCATTTTGGGACAGGACAGAATGAAGGATACTTTACATTAACACCCCAGATTTGGAAATGTCTGTGGCTGCCATCTTGTGAGACAAATTTGTTTTGATTTTCATCATAATGCTTCTGTTTTAGGGACACAAAGAATCTGAAGTGGTTGACAGGGTTATGAAGGACCTGGATGAAAACCAGGATGGTGAAGTGGACTTCAAGGAGTTTGTTGTTCTGATTGCTGCACTGACTGTTGCCTGCAATGAATTCTTCAGACTCTTAGACTGAATGGAGTGACCCTGATTCTAAAAAAGACTCAAAGTCTAACATGTCACATGAAATCAATAACGCTTTCCTCACGCAATTACGAAAAACAGAGTTTGTCATATTACGGATATAAAAATTTTAATTATTTCTTAATCACAGCATCTTGTAATGTTGCAAAAGATACATCAAAGTGATCCAACTCTGTTTTATTTTTATTTTTGTCCTTGAAAAGCCTCAATAAAGATGATGTCCTGTTTTCACATGTCTCTTATCTTAAAAACCAAGATGTCTTAAAGCATTTTACAGGCACCTTCCTGTCATTTGTCCCCTGTGACCAGATTGATCCAGATGCATTTTTGATTCATTCCAATTCATTATGAAACCTGCATAATGTAAGACCTGTCCACATGTTACTGGCAATTGGGCACCACCCAGTGTCTGATGGAGGTAACTGATGTGAGCCTGCTGGTCCTGACGTCATCTCTTCCTCCCTCCCTGTCCAACAGTTAACTGCTCATCCAGCAGCTCAGCTGCTTTTGTGTTGTTCTGGAAGGAAAACTGCTGGCTGGGCACATGAAATGACGTCAGTCCTGGAGGCTCTGAATTTCATTCATCAGACATATTACGGCTGCATTTCAGAGAAAGAATCCTGTAAAGTCACTCTGACTAGCAGATAAAAACAGGCGTTTATTGCAGCAACACACGCAGGCAACAGAAGCTTTTATGTAGTTATGAGAGCATTTGCAAACCATTTGAATTTGTGTCTGAATTGGTCTTTGTACAGACAGAGATGTATCACTATGACTCCTGGTTTGACTTTGAGTGATTTAATTAATGCATTTCTTCTGAAATTAGATGCTTACCAGTTATAACAATTAAACATTCAGCAGTCTGCAAATTCTAATAATCAAAATTAATACTAGAAAAACACATACATTCAGCTCTTGGTCCAACGTTTACTGACAGTTCAAATGAGGAATGTGTAAAAATATCAAAGCACGGGACTTGTAGCGTTTTATTTTCTCTACAACAAACATATTTCTCCCACACTGTGAAAACTTCAACTGACTTCAACAGATTTTTGAGCCAAACTCAAACTCTTTAAGTTTTGAACAGTTTTACCAACTGATAATGAATTTCATTTTTCACAATTTCACAATTTTGTTGTGAAAATGCATAATGGCTAATAATTTAATATGTCTGGTTGCAACCATTTAATTTTCAGGCACCTAAATAATGACAAATCAGGTTGACAGCTCACTGTCAACAATTTTTGAAATGCAAATTTTGTAGTAGTGACAATGGAGATATACATTTTCACTCCAAAAACATCTAACAAACATATCACAGTGCAGCCACTTAGCTTGATGAAATGATTAGTCTGACTGTGTCAGAGGCGACCTTACATCCTCCATCCTCTGTCTCCATCACCACAGGCAGGGCAAAGAGACATTTAAGGTTAAACACAGTCCTTAATGGGGCCGCACTCAGTGCAGTCTGGAGAAACTCAATACGGGTCCTTACAAAGTCGTGAAGCCTCATTAATTATGAAACAGCAGCTTGTCTGACAGCCGTTTATGCAGAGAATCCTGAGAAACTCAAGCTCTGGTGTCACGATACTGCAGCCAGGTGGTATCACAGGTTTGTCTACTGCACCGACAAGTCTACCTGCCACCACCAGAGGGCAGCAGAGAGAAACAAAACTGCAAATTCAACTGCACTCTCAAAGATCAGCTCAGATGAAGTTATGGTCCTGAAACAGCTGTTTTGGGGAATGAAAGCTTGCAAAAAAGTTTCTCTATTACAACTTGTTCCGATGGATTCTTTAAAACAATCAGACTGACACAAATCTACAAAACAGCACTGACATGCCCCAAACTGTGTTTTCTCTCTGCAAGGACAAAAAACATTTTGATATTAGTAATAGACATATATGACTAAAGCCCTATTCGCACGGGATTATTAGAGTATTACCTGGGAACCTCTGGTTAATAATAATAGCGTAGGATGCCTGTGATCTTAATCCCGTGCAATCCGGGGGGCAGACGTCCCCAGGTAATACTAATCCCGTGCGAATAGGCCTTAATTTACACATTTCTAAATATTGAAACTAGCTGTTGAAAATCATGAAGAGCACTATGAACCTTCATTTATGTAAGTACTACAAGAAAGCACAATACTTCTGAAAGTTTTTTCTTTCTGTTTGTAACATATTTTTTGTCAGATTATAGTTTATGTTAGCCAAAAAGTAGAATTGTGTTCTTTTTTAAAATTGTATTCAGTTGAGGGCGTAGTATAGATTGGTATGAAACAACTAGAAAACAATGATTTACACATTTACACCATGTTTTTTGCCGAAATGTCAACTGCAGCATGTAGCAGGTAGCATGTAAACATGGCGTCGGTCTCGCGATATTTTCACACGTGCATCCATTAAGAGGTATATGGCGCTATGTTTACATGCTACCTGGGAGGCTACAGTTGACATTTCTGCTAAAAACATGGCGTAAATGGCGTCTTTTGTGGTTAAATTTTAATGTCGCGGCTCGCGGACACTTGGATTACACCGCACGAGCAGGATGGAGACATTTTGTGTTTGTTTTGTGTTCTTTTTTTTTTT
>JAJHUR010139426.1:5701-48143 GCA_027495735.1 Lutjanus campechanus
ATGAAGCACCTACTGCAATGTCACCACAACTGCCAGATGCAACCAGTAGAGATTTGCAAAATTTTGAATACATTTTTTGTATAGTACAGTTTCAGTTTTTTCACTTTAGGATGCATAGAGTCTAAACATTGTTTTTAATTCATAACATTTAGAACAACAATATTTTACAGCAATATAATAGGTATAGAAATCTACATTTTTGCAGAAACTCACAGAAGCCGAAATTCTAAATAATTTACTCTTCATGTTGCCTACTCATGGGTCAGAATCTGCATGTCCCAATGGAAGTTGTGTCAATTCAGATGGTTAATGTTTTGGCACAGATTAGATCACCCCATGTACTGATGTAGCACACAGGCACATACAAACGTACAATCTCCCAGGCTTATACTTGGTAGAAATAGATCACCTTCTTTGTTGCATAATGTTATATGCAACTTTACAGGCAGAAAATACGGCCATCTTAGAACAGTATAGGGCACTGTTTACCAACTTTTTTGGTTTGTGGGCCTTTATAGCCAGGCAATGCCTACCTGTGACCCCTCAATGAGTTGTCAATGAGTTGTGAGTGATACAGATATTTAGAATAGGTAAAACTGTAGAAAGATTTATCTTGGACCCCTTTAGGTGTCCTAAATCCCAGGTATGAACCACTGGTATAGTCAATAAAAATAAGTGATGTAATGTTTTACAAAATTGATAGTATATAGTTGCTCATGTGCTGTAGAAACTTGTAGAAAGCTGCTCTCTACTGCTTCAGACTTTATGATAAACACTGGACAACATAACAAATTCATGTTATTTTAGTTGTTATGTTGTGTAATGTCACTGAAATTCATAGTTATTTTTTATATTCATACATATATGAAAATATGTCTGAACATTTACATTTATTGTAACAGTAAGCTTTAATAATATTTTAAAATGAATGAAACAGCGTAGTAGTACCTGATCAATTTAGATCAATTCAATTTTGGGTTCTCAGCAGCCTACATCTTGTATAAACCAAAGCAGCACTTTATTCTGATGTGATAAAATGAAAACCTTTTATTGAAAGACACAATGGAATTCTATAGACTGTATTATAATGTTACACACATAAGTTCTACCATGTTATATTGGACATTGACATGACTTCTGCCTTGATTTGACCTTAACTGTAATTCTGTGCAGACCAGGAGCTTTGCAGACAAGTCCCCACTCAGACAACAGTGCAACATGAGAATCTTACTGTGTCTGGCAGCCCAAAACTTCGCACTGCTGAGCGCACCAGGAAAGAAAAATTGGGATTCCTGGATGAGAGGCCCAGCTTCAAGCCCAAAATCATCCAGCAGGTCCCTGATTTCAGCCAGCTTCACAAAGCCTTACAGACAGAGGCACTGAAGAAAATCACACAGAGTAAAGAGGTGATAAAATGCAAGCCCTTCTATTTGAGGACATCAGCTCTCCCTGCAAGGAAAAGTAGGATGAACACAGAAGACTCACAGGTAAAATGTTTTCTTTATCTCAGACCGGTTGGTTTGTTTACTTTGGGAATTTTTAAAATGGTTTAATTCATTTTTTTAGTTGATGTTATTTCTTCGTTAATTTCAGTGCAATTTGGTTTTATTTACTTCTCAGAATATTAGCTGTTAGTTTGTTAGTTAATTAGCTAATGTTAGTTCCTGTTGTTTTGAATTCTATGCTATGATTTTTTCTATATGCATTTCATTAATATGTAAGTTAGTTACATATTACAAGTTAGAGGTGATAGTTATGGTAGGCGATCAAATTAATGACTCTCTCAAAAATATTACATCAACAAAGTGCAAAGAATAATGCCTGTCTTAGTGAGCCACTGTCTGCAGAGGAAATACATAAGTAGCAGAAGACATTGAGGACTGCAAAGCACCAGATGGCTTCATGTTGTAGTTTTACATTACATCTCTGCTTGATGGATGGTTCGAAGCACATCCACCCACCACTTCTCTCTTCTTAGGGGGGGTAGGAAACCACCAGCCTTCTTAGAGTCTGTAATGTTCCACATGACAGACAGAGCTGACCTAAATTCTAGCTCATTTAAAAAGGTCCATATCACTAAGATTGCACCAAATGTACAGTAGCAGACCTAATAAGAACAGATGTTCACCCTATAGTTTTTGCAGACTGTGTTATACTCTCTCATGTATTGCTGTGGTCCCTCAGCGCTCAGAAGTGTTTATGTCAGAACATGTGACAAAGCACTTTGACCTGGTCACATTTGACTTTCTCTTCTGTGTCCTTGGGAGTGATTTGATAGAAGATTTATTGTTTGGGTTAAGTTCTTGTATAGCATATCTGTTATTTCTTGAGGTCGTTCTGACCAGTCCGCTCAGTTGTGGAGCTGTAAAGCTATTTAAAATATGTACAGTGGGCCCTCTTTATAGAGGAGAATTCCCCTCCCTTGAACGGTTGCATTTCAAACTTTCTCCACCTCGTATTTTATCAAGTTTAACTGAAGCCTCGTTTCTACAGCGCCCAATATACAGCTAAATAATATATGTTTACATTTGTTCCTCAGTTTCAGCAGAAATGTTTTTTTTATGAGATTCATCACATATTTCACAAGACCAACCCTATAGAATAACAGTAATTTACTCTAATCCAACTCTAATCCAATGTGGTAAAATGATCCTTGTGATCAGTGAAAGTTCCTTCCTGTTTCCCTTTCCATATGTTTTATGTCCAAAATTATACAATTACCAGAGATCTATTTTAGAGTCCAGTGCAGCTTTACATCATACTGTGGTCCTTTTTTCTGTAAAAGTTGGTGAAATGTGTTCTCACTGAAAAGTAATTTTAGAAAGAAAGAAATGAAGAAAGAAAGAAATCCATTATTACTGAGGTTATTATTTAGCAATAGAGATGCCCCCGAACTAAAATGTCTCCAAACTTAAGACGTGGAGTTAACTGACTGAGTGACTTACTCACTCAGCTGCAGGCTGTCTCATGTTAGTGTTACAGTGGGTTCACTGTCGAGCACAAGCTCCACCTGTACATCAGAATTCTTGGAGACAAAAAAGATGGGGACAACTGGATACCTTTGTGTTTAATTACTATTAATCAATTAATTTGCCCTACAACAGCTTGGCTATGGTCTTAAAATAGCAGTATTACATGTTTGCTAGAATTAATAAAAATCGCACTATGGAATCTGCATCAGTAAGTGGATCAGTGACGTCAATCTGGTATCCAATGTTTGAGTTTTGACAGTAGATGATTTGTAAATTTTTAACAGGGGGGTGTGGCCCTATGTGAGAAAACCATAGAGTATTTATAGTATATAATTTAGAGAATATTATAGATCCAAGATGAAATACAGTGAAGGGCGGGACTAAGAGAAAAGGTGTGATTACAAATCCATCTGCTACTTCAGCACCACGGACAGCACCGTGGATTTATCAATACACAGCACAGGTGGGTGACTAAAGCAAAAATATCCACAGTTGGAACCACGCTTTCAAGTTCCTGCCCATACGGCGGGCTGACTCAATTGCGAGCAGAGCTCAGCTGTCAATCATGATGTGAAATGTTTTTTTATATCATCAAATAATTAATTAAAACCAAACTGACAAACAGAAATGAGTAGGACAAGAAGTACCTAAAAATGACAGAAACGACAAGATGTTTTGATTTCACTTTTGGAGAGCTCTCGTCCTATTTCACTGGCACTTCACTCCATGATCAGTGCGACTCTGTGTGACTCGAGGGTGTCAAGGGTCACTTAAATAAGGAGGAGGGTGTAAATACACCGTCAATCTTTGGGACGCCCTAGTCATACTCTGACGGAAACAGGAACATAAATCAAGATGGATATTGTTATTAAATAAATATTAAGACGCTAATTTTGCTGCTTGTACACAGCATTGACAAATATGTAAGTGGCGATGACATGACACACTCTTTACATTCATGGCATAGTGAGCTTGTAAAACGAAGAATAATTAATTGAATAAATAAAAACTTGCCTCCATGCTTCTTTGGCCACATCTGTGTTTTGTTGAGTATTTTTCCATCTTGTCATTCTGTCATGTGTGCAGGCAAAATGTTTATTACATGTCTGTCTGTCTCGCACAGAACTGTTGTGGCATTTCCTCTATACCTGACACAAAAGAGTTGCTACACCTGAGACGACTGTGGTTTGTCAGCTTGCAGACTCGCTGTTGGAGGGCTCTATAATCCACTCGCCCTTAAGGCTGACTGGTTTAGAACGACCCTCATGTGATGGATCCTCCACACAAATGTGCAAATGGAGTGAGAGTGGGTAGGAGGGGGTGTGTAGGGGCCGGATTTGCACTGGGTCTCTATATATGTCAGCGTTTAAGAGCCATGGTCAGGGCCATAGATTATAACTTTATAAACCTCAGTTGGATAAAGGATCAATGAGTCAGATAGACTAAACTAACACATTCAACTAAAAAACACCTCTGCTCCTGCACTCTCTGCTACTAAGGACTAGAGAGAGGTAATGGCAGGTTAACAAAGGGGATGCATTTTGCTCATTGTGCTAACAAGGGGCATGGCATTCCCCTTCAAACTGCATCCTGACTATCAGCACCTGATACTAATATTGGATTGAATTGATCCCAACTCTCTTTATTAATTTATTAGTTTATTGACCAGAATTGTTGGTCTCCTGTCCTGTCTTATAGTATATTCACAATTCATAATTCTTTTCATTTGGCTTTGATCACAGTGAAGAAAGAGTTTTTATTTCCACAAAATGATAAACTAGTTCCTTCATGCTTAAAGGTAGAATAAGTAGAATGTCAGTTTCTGTTTTGTAAATGCACCTGAATGATAGTTGATTGTTGAGTCTCATTCCTGGAACATCAAATACCGACATTTTGGGTTGGTAAAGCATCCCGAGCACAGCAAAATGATGAGAAAATAAGGAGGTAGGGGCGGGGAGTGTGGTCTCTGCAGATGCAGGCGCCACCACACACTTCTGGTGGGTTGTGGGTGATGATTGAAAGGGATTATTTTTGTATGAGTCCATGCATTGTTTTTGGGGAAAATCCTTGGGAAGTTACATCCGTTTATACACTGATGTTTACATTGCTAGTGTTAGTACTGTACCCTGCAAGGTGTTATTTCTAAGTTAATTCTAAATTTGTTTAACAAAAATGTTATTATCCCCCCACACCCACATCTACAGGTACCAAAAGTAAGTCATCTCTGTAGAAGCAAGTCACTTGGGGCCTTAACATCACTCTCCACAGACACACTCCCCACATTCATCCCAGATGCTGTGAGGAAGCGCTCCATGGCCGTCAGGTGACTTAGAGTATTTTGAAACTTTAGACAGTATATTTCTATTCTCTATAGTTTCTACAGACTAAATAATAATAAAGATGAGGGACAGTTGAGCCAAAATCAAAAATACGTATTTTTCCTCTTACTTGTAATGCTGTTTATCCATGTAGATTGTTTTGGTATGACCTGCTGAGTATGGAGACTTTTGTCTTCTCTTAAATGTAGTGGAATTAGATTGTTGGCTTTTTTTATCTTTGTTTTTCTTTATGCCATAGAAAAAAATAGTTCCTGCACGAAACTGCTCACAACAAGGTTGGTGGATTATCTTGAGTAACATGGTCATGATTTCTGGAAAGAGGCACCTTGATCACCACAAGCCGAGTACCATTTGCTTCCATTATATTTGAGAAAAGGCAGACATCTCTACAGCTGGCATCTCCCAAACTCTGCAATTCACACCCAAATAATCTCAATGGATGAATAGTACTACAGAGGAAAAATATGTATTTTTTATTTTGGGTTGAACTGTCCCCTCTAAATCCCCTGATATGCAGAATATTTACTTAAAAGATGTTTTGTTTTGTTTTTTTACTTTCACAGAAAGTCAATGGAGATGAGGGATAGCAAGAATCAAGAGAGTGCAGATTGGTTGAAGAAGTACCAGATGAGGTCCGAGGCCATGAAGAGGACTGTCACACTTCATGCAAAACTGCTGGACCCTCACAGCAGCTTGAAAGAAGTGCATAATGAAAAACTACAGCAGCATCGGTGAGTACTGGTCAAGTGAGGCCGCTCATTCTCCAATTTTGCAACCTTTGCAAGGCACATCACAACAACCACACACGCCTGCCACAGTAGCTCAAACTATAATCTTCTCTTACATGAAGGGCGGCTGACCAACAAAGGATGAGAGAGTACATGAGAGAGTTACGGGATATGAAGGCACGAGTCAGTGAACGCCCTTATTTGTTCCAACAGGTGAAACAGGTAAGTGACAGTAAACTGAGAAGATTGCATAACATTATAAATGACATGCACTTCCAGTATAACTTTGAGTTTTTACTGGCAGAAAAATGCAAAGGCTCACGCGGAGCAGACATACAGGAACAAGCTGAAGAAAGCTGGCTTAAAGGAGCAGTTTGTTGAAGAAAATGGAGAGGCAGCTGAAGGAATATCAACATCATCCAGATCTGAGGATGATACAGAGAGTGACATTCAAAGCAGGTATGCAGAGTGAGAATTTTTAGTTTTGTTCATCCACTATGTAATACCACTGTGTCCGGTAAAATTATGAATAGCACTGCTGCTGCAGAGCCAAGGACTTCATGTGGTTTGGTCATTATACATTACATAATTTTCTGAGCTTGCCCTGCAGTCTCTAGTGAAGAAAAGACAAATACTGTAGCCAAGTAAAAGTTCGATGTAATTACAATATAGCCATTTTCTAACCCGAAATGTCTGATTTAGGGAAGAAAATGTAGACGACGGGGAGAAAATTGAAGATGTGGAAGAGGAGAGCGTGAAGTCCAAACGGGAAGAAATACCATGATCAAAAAGGTCGAAGCGGCAGAGTTTTTTGTGGCCTCTCCACTAGAAAACAACACTGTCCTCAAAAATGAATCATGTCATGGCTAACTATCGGCACCAAGCGCTTGATAGGTTAAGATGTGCAACTATAAATTATGAAATCACAAAGCATCTGGACTTTACAATCATATATGTTAGGGATTACAACTGAAAGAAGATAAAAGTTTATAGAACTATGTTTATGTAAGGAATTAACATTTTATATGCTTTGAGTTTAACACACATATATAATATGTACAGCATATATATATATGTATATATGATCTGCATAACACTTCATGCAGGTTAAACTGAAAATAAAAAAGCTATTTTTGGTTTTATGACAACAATTTTGCTCAGGAATATGAACACTGTAATTTTGAGGATGATGAACACTTGGTTACAAGAATAAACAGTTCAAAAACAAGAACACCAGTTGAGACCACTGTGTCTGTAACATTAATCTGTGTTTTGCCCACTCTAAAAACTTCCAGTATTAACATAAATATATATAGATGTACTTTTACAGTGTGATAAAAAAAAACAGTCTCTGCTTTCAGTTGTATTGCTTTAAAAAAAAAAGAAAGATGGAATAAATGTATATGTTTTAATTGGGAAGGTCCTGTGAGGACACCAATCTACTGACATGGGCCTTTTTTCAGATGGTTGGGTTAAAGTTCCCAGTTGTTTCCACAGCCACACTGCCACCTAAATAAACAGTACTCAGAGACCAGTTCATTGGTCGGCTCCAAGCCCATAGACCCACATCAAATACGCTTGTACACCGACCTCCACTTGTGCTTTGACAGCTGACTGCCAGGAATTTGAGTTCATTTTTACAATCAAGCCACATGGGAATGTTTGAATATGTACTGCATATAATCATAATCAAAATGTAATCATGGAGGCCAGAACATACCAAAAAGTAGCCATGCTTTTTGTAGGCCATTCTGTCATGTACTGAAGTTATAGAAGGCAGTGTTTGCATGACTTCAAATGAATACATCATTCAAAATTGTGCAGTAATTGGTCCTAAAGGGATAGTTTTGATTTTTTGAAGTGGGGTTGTATGAGGTATTTATCCAGTCAGTCTCCAATTTGGAGAAGCAGCAAAAGTACTGATGTGGGAAAACTAAGCAATGTACTGCTGTGGATAGGGTCAGCAGCAAAATGTATTTCTGCCTCCTACAAATAATTGATATCAATGTAAGTGTGCACTATACTTAGAATATTGTCACTGTTTTACCTTGCAGTCAGACAACCTTTTCCAAACTTAAGTTACAGTATATTGGTCATCAAATTGGTCTCTTCCATCTGCCATCTACTGTAGGTAATACACTGACTATGGATAAGTACCTCATACAATCACACTTCAAAATATCCAAACTATCCCTTTAAGGTAATGCTGTTTAATTTTTACTTTGAACTGTAGCATGCAGATAAGAGTTCATTATGTAACAATTATAATAGTTTTGTGCTGCCAGACCGTTTTTCATCTCAACAAGGTGACTAACAGTATTTTGTATGACTGTGTATTAAAATATTCATATGATTATTTTTTAATAATTAAAAAAGATAGAAAAAGTGGAAAATCCATAACGTATTACTTATAGATGTAATAAATAATCACAGACAAACATCACACGACAAAGCTTCAAGGGCTCCATCCTGTCAGGTTGTCATGGGAACCGTGTATCCCTCCCCGTTCTGCCTGGTAGCCCCTCAGGAGAGCGCTGTGCACCTCTGATTCCCCCAGTGCACAGCTGAAAACAAAACCAATCTCTCCCAGCCTGTCAGATAATATCCGAGTGAGAACCTGCGTCCTTCGCGCAGACGCCTGTGACATCTCTGTAAACCAGCCGTAGTGCCTCGGATGTGTGTGGAAGAAGCTGAGAGAGGGAACAAACACATCTCATTTAGATTAATGAGAGGCTGTGCACTTGGCCAATGAATGTTATGATCACGCTGTTTGAGGAGTGGCTCTACTTAGCAGATGAACAATATAATTTCGCCAAAGGTGGTGCGTTCAGGTCTTTTATTATTCCAGCCGCTGAACGATATAAAAATTCCCACACATTTAATTCTGTAAATACATGGGTTGAAAATGTAGGCAGCAGAGGACACACCCTTGAAGAGATGATATAGGCCTCAAACGGACTTCACTGTCACAATGTCAAGCCAATTCCTAGTCCCGTATTTTCCTGCCTTGACTGCCGGTTTTCTCCTGTTGTTTCAGATCCTTTTGCGCTCATTTGCCCTGCATTCCCTAACCCCTGCGTTCCTGTCATTCCGCATCACCTGATCTCCACCACCCACCTGTTCCCACCTACCCATCAGTCCAGTAGCACAGTGGTTCTCAAAGTGGGGTCTGGGAACCCCCAGGAGTCCCTAAGAGTTTTCCAAGGGGTCCCTGGCAAAAAGGGGAATCATTCATTTTCACTGTAATTCCATCTATAAGTACAGAAGCTAAGAACTTACGTATTTGCAATTCTTGAGATCGCAACTATTTAGTTTTCTCATGATCACAAAAGTAGTTTTCTTGTTATAACTAAATAATTTAATCCATTGTCACAGAAAAATAAGATTTATTATCTTAAGATAACAAAATAATTAACCTGTTACCACAAGAAAACACATTTGTTATTATGAGATTATGAAAAAGAAATAGTTAACCCATTATCACAAGAAAATGATATTTCTTATCTCAAGATAGCAAAATAATCAACCCGTTATGAGAAAAATAGAGCTGTTATCTGGAGATAACGAAATAATCAACTTGTTATCTCCAGATAATGAAATAGTGAACCTGTTATCACATGAAAAAGAGATTTATTTCCTTGATATACCGAAATAATTAACTTGTTATCACAAGAAAATGAGATTTGTTATCTCAAGATAGTGAAACAATTAACTTGTTATCTTGAGATAACAAAATAATTTACCTGTTACTACCCCTCTGTCTGCCTTGCAGACTCCTGCTCTCTCCCCTGATCCACTATTTCATAAGTTTGCCTCATCTCTCCTGCCTGCCCTGGCTTTGACTTTTGCCTGTTTACGACCTCAAGTGAACTTCTAATTTTGGGTTTTTACTGAGCCTTTCACCTACTTTAAAACATCAGCAATTGCACTGTATGAAATGCTTATGCTGTGTTTTCTGGTCATTTTCTTGTTCATCTTAATTTCTTGCTTATTCACTTGATTATAAAGTAAAAGTGCAAAGGCCATGTATTTTTGTTAAGTGCAGTTTACGTTGTTTGTGTGCATGTATAGTCTCCGTATGCTTTAGTCCTCGGTTCACCTGCAGGAGGAGCTGTGGCTCGCTGCAGCCTCTCTGGAGCAGAAGAGAGAGATCCCTCTTTTTCTCCTTCAGTGGCATGAATAATATCCCCAGTGCTGGAGAGAGAGCACATCAAGAGGCAAACGGGAAGGGGAGAGAGAGATAGCAGCCAGTGTGACAGATAAGAGCGTGGCAGAACTTGTCTCTCTGACTGCACCGTGGGCCAGGGGAAGAGAGAGCAAGTGCACCACCAGAGTGTCAGGCAAGGCTGCTGCCTGCACACACACAAACACACTCTCAAACACACACTCACACACAAACCCCTCAGCCTGGCTTCACGAGAAGAAGTTCAGAGAGAAGACTGACCTCAAGAAGGTACAGTATGTTTGTGCATCTCCTGCAGCCGTGTCCCCCTCTTTATATCTGAAACATTACCAGGAAATCGGATGTGTTGCGCTCATTTGATGCTCCGCTTTGTTTTGCAGGTGGGTTTGGTGGAAGTTGGTCTGTGGATTAACTCGAATGTTATGGCTTTCCTCAAATTGAGCCTTCTTGTCCTGTAGAAGTCCTCTAGAAGAACTTGTCTCGTGTTTACATCCCGAGGGAGGATGGAGAAGCTGTCAGGGAAAGACAAGGAGCTGATACGAGGCAGCTGGGAGAGCCTGGGCAAGAACAAAGTTCCTCATGGTGTCATCATGTTTTCCAGGTAATAATTTACACATTTAGTATGATTCAAATGGAATTAGACAGGAAAGACAGGAAACTGTGTGAGAGGCAAATGTGCAACTAACATGAATTCTAATACAACTAAAAGTAGCAGGATCTTGAGCTTGTTTTTTGTGTTGTTACTTAATAGCTGTGTTGTTAGAATATGTATCAGGTGTGGAGGGAGAATCAAGCTAGATCCCTCGCTGCACACTTTCACCATGCAGGGACCGGAAGCTTGACTTGTTGCTTGGCGACCGGCTGCAATAATCCACAATTTACTTTGAGACAGCTGCCGCTAAATCAGAGACGAATAGCAGGAGAGATTTGTAGATGTATGATTTACAGATTGATTTTGTGTCTGTGTGGATGTTTGGCAAACCCATGTGCCTATAGAACAGTGTGGTATTTGTCTGTGGTAGACTGTTTGAGCTGGACCCTGCGCTCCTCAGTCTTTTCCACTACAGTACAAACTGTGGCTCCACACAAGACTGCCTCTCCAGCCCTGAGTTTCTGGAACATGTCACCAAGGTAAGCTCCGTTCACCGCAGCGACCACTACAAGTACACAGTTTGTACTTGAGGACAGTTTTTTTTAACACTCTCTGTATGTGTGTTTGTGTGTGATTCCCAGGTGATGCTTGTGATCGACGCAGCGGTCAGCCACCTGGACGACCTTCACTCCTTGGAGGACTTTCTGCTCAACCTTGGAAGGAAGCATCAGGCAGTGGGAGTCAACACCCAGTCATTTGCTGTAGGATTAAAGTTTTATTGTTCGGGTTGGGCGATATACAGTGTAATGATTATTATTGTGATATTAGACTAAATATCGTCTTTGATTTTAGTTATCGTTGTATTGTGATATGGCATAAATGTTGTTTGCATTGTAAAGTCATGTTGTTTTCTGAACTTACCAGACAGTTCTAGCTCTTCTATTATTTGCTTTTACTAACTTAGTCATTATACCCACATTACTGATAATTATTTATCAAAACTCTCATTGTATTAATATTTTCTGAAAGCAGTGATAATCATTCCTGCAATATGATTGATTAGGGGTGTCACGATTTCAGTACTAATTTGAAAATCGTTCCAAATGAGCTTTCACTTGCAATGATTGAAATGAAAAAGCAGAATCTGCAATTTTCAAAGAATTTTTTTTCTCTCTCCACCCCCGCCAACATGTGCCTGAAGAAAAAACAAGCACTTCATAGACGACACAGCGTAGATTACCAGCTGTTAGATCACACTTGATACCATGTAGACTATCCATTTTAAAAAAGAATTTGAAAATGTAAATGACATTTGTCAGGGCATAAAAGCAATGATCTGATGATCTTCACAAATCAAGACTTGATGCTCTTACAATGGGAGAGCTGGTAGTCCTGAAAAAAACAACAACCTGAAAATCAAATTGAATCGTGGATTTACAGAATCGCAACACCCCTATTGTTGATATCAATATCAGGTATTTGCTCAAATATACTGTATATACTATATACCCATCTTTATGTGCTGTTGCGTAGTTTAATCTACAGCAATGCATCATATTCTTTAAGATCATCACTATTTGAGACTTTACATTATGTTATTTTAGAGTAAGTGTGTATATTGAGATACAGATCACATGACACGGCATAGCCTAAAAATAACAAGATATTGTTTATAAGCCATATTACTCAGCCCTATTCATACTACAACTCTCAAAACACAGTTTCACAAGTGAATGAGCTATGACCATTTTTTCCCCTGTGTTTGTCTTCTTGTTTGTTTTTGACTTCTTCAGGTGGTTGGTGAGTCCCTTCTCTACATGCTGCAGTGCAGTCTGGGCCAGGCCTACACTGCGCCGCTGCGTCAAGCCTGGCTCAACATGTACAGCATCGTGGTAGCAGCCATGAGCCGAGGGTGGGCCAAGAACGGCGAGGACAAGGCGGACTGAGGCGCACAGCGGGAGCTGCTGAGCAGATGCTGTCAAGTCACTCGATGTGGTTGCCATGGAAGGCTGTACATTTGCTCTGTGAGTGGGGTCGCATAGCGTAGCACATGTATGGTGTGGTTACACTTTACAATTGGATCGACCAATCGCAGAGTTTGTTTTCTTTGCTGCGGATGTTTAGCTGCCAGGCAGTGCTGCTGTGTACAGCTGTGAGGATCTGAGCATGAGTGTGGACCTGTAATCTGAGCGCCTCACTCTGAGAAAAAGCAACAACTGTTGAGTCTCTTTGTATATAACGGCTTTGATATATCTACTCAAATGATAACAGTGACTGTAGTGGTCTTTGTGATGTATCTTAAAAGAGTTGCACACCTTGTGAAACACTAGATATTATATTTAGGCATCACACACTACTCAAACTGTGATGGTTACTGTGGCCAGCATGGGCAGCTCTCTATCTAACTGGAACACAGTGATACAAAAGTTTTAGGACAAAGCAATGTGATTTTACAGAAGAAAATCACCTTAATCATAATCATTACTGTGTTTTCTATTGATATTTCACATCATTACACCTCTTTTTGTGTGTGACTTTGTTAACCTATTGATGATAAGCAAAACAACTGTTAAAACTTATATTCAATAGCTACTGACAAGAACTGTTATACTCTCTGATGGCTTTCTTCAGAGATCTATGACTGTTAAGGCGTCCACGTGCACCTTACTCGACATGGTGTGTGATGCTCTCCTCAGTAGAGGTTGTGAGTATTTCCATAGACTGTTAAACTCTAACTAATAGACTGTTACGTGACCTTTTAGAGTTTGAAAGTTAAAGGGCATCTTGGAGGTATTTTAACATCTTTGTTTCTTCACTTTTCAGTCATTGTTAGTGTAAAGTAGTTTTGTTGTACTGTAGTTGCTTATCTCAGTAACGCTTATTAACTGTGTAGTTGTGGCTACAAATGTAGTATTACGTACCTCAGCTTTAGAGGTGAAGATGAGCAGAGTCGCATGTAGGGCTTCTACATGGAAGTGAAGCTGGACATGAATATTTGTTTTGAATTATGAAACAAAGATGACCTTAATTGATTTCCTTTTTAATTTATTAACACAAATACTGTGTGCTGACACTGTCCAATTATGTGTGTGTTATTATTACTGCTGCCATAACACTGTATGTATCATCCTCAGCTGTTATTTACATCCATGGTCATGATGCCAAGTAACTTAGCAACAGTGCGCCAAGTATTAGATAATAACACCATACAACTGTAAATCCAAGCTGCTGATATGTGGTTATTATCGCTTTAGTCTGAGTTTACATTTATAAAGTTTATTTTTATATTCTGAAATGTATGTGAATTTTAAGAGCATTGATTTGTTTTTGTTTTCAAATGTGATGTACTGTACAGTATATCCTTCATTTAATCAAACTATTATACATATTATTAACTTCTAAATGTGCAATCCTTACAGAAAATTATAAAAGCAGAGTTTTCTATTTGAAGAACTATTTTATCCCTGTTCTGTCTGTAATCTCCAGCCCACAGGTGTAATGTTTATGAACTGACTGTGTAGGTGGTGTATTTGTAGTGATTCTTTTCTTAGTATCAGTACACAGCCCTGTGCAGGTTGTTTTTGTTCTACATGACTGGGTTGCACCAACAAAGATGCATTTATTTAATCTAAGATTAGTTCTAATCAATGTTTAGCAAATTAAGAAGAGCTCTGTAAAAACTAATCTTTGCTGATTGGTGGTGGTGCACAGTTACATTGTTTTCTAGCTAGTTAAAAGGTTAAAATCTTACATTGTTTGCTAGCTAGCTTAGCTTTAATTTAATTAAAGTTAATTTTAAGCTAGTTTAAATGTTTTTGCTACATAGTATTAAGTTAAACCATGATTTAGTCAGGTTTATTTTTGTTGGTGCGATCCAGCTCATGTCTCTGTTTTCAATTACCTGACAGGTCTTTTTTTTAGCAGGCATGACTGACAACTGGCATGTTATCCTGTTAACATCCAGCTCTGTACATATTGAGTGTGTCACTGTCTACCTCATCATTATCAGCTGCTACTGAACAGCGATGACTTCACCTAGTTATCCTTCAACCAAAAACGCACATTATGATGATGATTATTATTAGAGTTAATGCAAGCACGCACTCTTTGTAAACTGGATTCCATCCTACACTACACACAAGAAAATGTTGTGTGCTTACTTTGAGACTAAATAAAGTGATCTTCTGTGGATATTTTACTGCTAAACAAGGTCAGTGTGTTTTCCTCTCTTGCTCTCAGATTGTTTGTCACAGACTGATGATGGTTATAACACAATGGTCTGCGTTTGAAATCAATCACACAATGCTTGATTTCCTTCCCACTGACAGCCCATCCCCTAGTGTTACATAAGATCCAAAGCACCGAATGGCTCATCGCTCTTGGCTACAGAGACGAGGGCGACTTCAGGCACATCAGCCCACTTACTCATGCAACTGCACAATGTCACATCGGGATTGTTTACAGAATTCACAAAACTGCCAAGAATTTCACAAATTTGCTACTCTCGTCTTTGCAATGTGGACTGTTTTGTTTTTATTTTCCTCCAAAAAAGAAGTAAAATCCTGCATGTGTGTCCTATAGGTGAAGCCATAGTAACGAGAAACGTGGACATGGTCGTTGTAATGAGTTATCTGAATAAACAGGGCTTATTTCTCCCCAGATATACAATTTGGTTGTATCATTGTAAAAGTCACATCCATGAGTTGGCTGTCTGTTCTGCTGTTGGAGCAGTGGCTGACATGGCCTTAATCTGTCTCTCTGCACTCTACACAGTATCCTCGCTCTCTCTGTCCCGCTGAGAGTCTGCTGTATTTATGTTGGCTCCATGCTCCATGTCTCGCTGCAGCCTCCAGAACCACACTGAGCCAGAGCTGTCTCGCCACTGGGCTTCATGGAGACTCTGACCCAACCGTCTCTCAGGTCACCAACGGATGGTTAGATTGCACCAAAATTCACAAAGCTACTGACTAAAATACAGTAGCTGTTTAATTCATTAATCAGTTCCTATACTTCTAGTCTTACCTTGTAGTGTACGAGGATTTGCTCTCAAGGCTATCGTCTGGAGGGGAGTCTGCGAGAAAAGACAACACGCATTATTTTTAGAAAGTCTGCAATGTGTTTTGGAATGAAGGGGTATTGAACGTTGTCATGGCAACTGTTAAGCAATGGTCCAGAGTCGTGTGTGTGTGTGTGTGCGCATGCATTTGTTTTTGATGAGAGAGCAAAGCAAGGCATTGCTCAATCACTCACTCATCCCTAAATCATGGTGCGGAGAGGAGTGAGGAGTGGACAGTGACTGCGCGTGCAGGCTCAGGCTAATAAGGTTTGCTCTGGTAGCTCTTCCACTGTAAGAGCTGGAGTCTGCAACACACGCCTGGCAAGCAGCAACCACAACAGTGGGAATGAGCTGTCAGGCTGCAACTGCAAAACAGTTGCTTCAAACAAGAGCGACAACCAGTTAAAAGATAAGGCTGGTCATATTTTCTGATTGTCAGCAAATCACATGAAAAAACCCAAACAATGCATTATTTTGTCAATACTAGGGCTGGGTACCAATGCTCAATACCACTGAGGTATGTAGTATAGAAACTTTTCCAGTCAAAGGACACCTGCAGTTAATCCTTTTGTGCTTACTACATTAACAACAGACAGGAAATGTACAACATCATTTTTTCCCCGAAGCTAGATATCAAACAAAAGCCAGAGACAGCATTGTATTAAGTTGCTTTGGGCAGCAATTCACCATTTCTGAGCAGATGATAGATCATTTTATTATGGAGCCTTAGCGGGCAAAGCCTCTCTTCTTCCAGACAGCTGCCATCATAACTACTGCGTGTCCGTAGTGTTCACAGCTGTCCGTGTACGCATCCACGTATAATCCAGGCTTCACTCAGACTCACCCTGGTTTTGGCCGGGTGCACAGCTGCCTGTAGCCGTCACAGACATCTTCACCGAGCAGACAGGACAACTTGACGTAGTGGAATGATTTTCACCCCAGAGAGAAGTGTTAAAGACGAAATATCCGCAAAAATCCACTGCACACTGTTTGACAAAAATAGAACAAAAAGATTGGACTTGAAGAATCTTAATTGACCGAGGACAGCCCAAGTTCCTTCTGAAGATGTAGATCTTTAAAAATCAGCCACATATATTTAATTTTGTCAGAAGCTCTGTCATTTCCTAAAACTGCTTTAAAAAAAAAAGCTGTAGTTTTTAGCAAATGCTGCTCAAACCAGAGTAAATAGTGTATTTGTCAGGAACTATTGTCAGCTGTGGATTCATACACATTTTGTTAATTACTGTTTTGCTATACTTCTATTTTAATCCATACAGCTGTCAACACAGGCAGCATAACAGCTTGTGTTTTACTCGTGCTACACGCCCACAAACGTGAAGCGTATTTCTGCGCTTTAAAGGTCCAGAGTGTAAAATTTATGAGGATCTATTGTAATGTACAGTACAGTAATGCAGAATGGACAAACCAGAGTTTTGCAGTGAGTGTAGGTTTTCCTACATGCTTGGAAGGGGAGGGTGATGCGAGGTGTTTGCAGTCTGCAAGCTTACCGCTGGATGCCACTAAATCCACACTACACACTGGTCCTTCATGATACGATATGATACAAGATACTTTATTAATCCCCCAGGGGAGAAACATTAAGTCTGATTTCTTCTGTTTTACCTGTGTTACTACAGTTATTGTGTCTGGGGGTTCTGAGTGAAAACAAACATACACTCAACAGGCTTTAAGGCATCAAATGCAGGACTGTAAGTGCTACTTCTGCTGCGATGCTAACGTGCTGCTTTCCATACATAGACTGTGAAGACAGTACAAAGTATTCACAGCTTATTTACTTAAGCTGCACAGGCAGTGCTTGTTAGTTAGGATCAGTTTATTGTTGGGTTTGGTCTTTTCATAGGTCCTTTAATTAAGGACATCTAGCAAAGGACAAATTTGTCAATGGGCACATGGCCACTAATTAAATCCACTGATAACCGATTTCCCATGGTGTTGTGCAGTTGGTAGTCCAAAAATATGACAAAGGTTATATAACAATTGAGCTATGCAGCAACAAAGGACATATTCTGCAGTTACCTGGTGTGCTGCATTAGATAACTGTTCTTGACACCTTCTGCGCTGATATAATGAGGAAGGCAATTTATACCTTACCTATACTTAGACTTGAGTTGATAAGGTAATCCCCTTTTGAAAACTTTTCTACCAAGTTCACGAAACTGTCTCAACACAAGGTCCATTTCGTAGCTGCTAGATGGTGAGATTTATGTATTAGCTGCTAATTCTTAGGTCAAGAAGAAACTTGCAATCTCAACTTTTAAGCTAGTGTGGACAAAAAATCTTTAGTGCGCAGAAAAAAAAAAGGAAATTTGAAATTTAAAACCAGACTACTAAATGGACCTTGCGGTAACTGTTTTGTCAAGTGTCATTCCAAGGTCAAGGATGAACTCTCTGATTTACTGTAAGTTTGTTGAAAGAGCACACTTTACTCAGGCAAAAAGTTAAAAATCTTAACAAAATTGGCACTACTTTGAGCCACAATATTATGTAAATATTAAACAACACCATCTTATTAAGCTACATTTGCATGATGAATCTAACCCATATGGCAGTGACAATATGTCTGCTGCAGGAGGCAGAGACCTTTTCTATTCTAAGCATCTGGGCAGGAGAAAGGCGAGCGGCGGGCCACGCACCCAGAGGAATTCACCTTTCACTGAGTAGCATGCTCTCAGCAGTTGCCACGGGTGACAGGGGAAATGTCAGGGACTTTTCTTTCTTCTTTCGTAACTCTTAGCAACGAAGAAGCACTGTATATAATGGCAGGCATGTTATCTGTTTTTCTTTTTTCTTAGAAACCCTTTCACCTCAGAAAAATGACATCCATCCAGACAGTGTGAGATGTTTCTCAGAAAAAGAACATGCTTGTGCACCACTTTGGTCGAACAGCATCCAGCATTGGCACTGTGGTGCTACCACTTTCCAGTGTGGTTTGGATAAAAGCAGATGTTCATACAATTAATTGCCCCATCCAGCCTCAGATGTGGTTTGAGGGACAAATGAGGCCTGTAGAATTTACAGAGGCTTCTCCTGAAGCTAGTTTGTATGCAGACACACTGCTTCAAACTAGGCTAACATGCACCTGCATTCATTAGCCGCCTCTCCCCACAGCACTGTTAAATGAAGGTATCTGGTCTGTGACTATCTTTAGAGAGATGGTCTGTTCAAAGGAATCACTGTCATCAGCTGTTAGACTTAAAAGGAAAAGTTTTACATGTTGGGAAATTTACTTAGTTTCTTCTTTTGTACTGATTAAAGAAACCAAAAATATGTTAATTAGTAAGCTTTATAGATGTTGGTGGTGAAATTTCATTACCTTTGGACAGAGTCAGGCTAGCTGTTTACTCTTGTTTTTGTGCTAAGCTAAGCTAACTGGCTGCAAGTGGTAGCTTCATATTTAACATAGGCATAGAGATACAAAAATGGCATCAATCTTCTCTTATAACTCCCAGCAAGAAAGCACGTTTCACAAAATTTCAAACTATTCCTTTAAATGGTAAACATTAACATGAGTTAATACAATACACCAGGATTGTGTGCAACATATCCTTTACACGTTTCCTGAAGGCATCATATAAACATTCACTCTTGTACTAGGTCTACTACTTACCACATCACTGCCTCTCAAAGGCCCTTCATCACAGACCACAGTAGAGGAGAGCAATAACGAGTTCATGGCACAAGATGAGTGGATTGAGCTGAATTAAATTTAATTTCAGATCACAGCACTTCACTTTTGACAGATGAAAACTCGTTAGCTTGACAGAGATCAATCTCAAACGTGGTCTGTCCCTTAACCTCAACCTTCTTGGAGATATAACAACCCACATTTACAGCAGGCTGGATGGTCACATATGAAATAAAGATGATACGCACATTTCAGAACCAAGAGCAAAAACCAGCGGACATGTCTGGAAAGCTAATGTACCTCCAAATAGACCAACCGGACGGCCAAGCCGACAGCGTATGAACAGACATGACAGGATACAATAAAACTAGTTAAGCATGAAAATGGACAATCCCTCCTTGCATGGCCATTAGAGCTCAGAATATCCTAATAAGTTTTATTTTGTATTTTTCAAAGGAAAGGACGTTTAATGATCTGTGAAACAAGCTTCTGCAAGAGAAACCCACAGGACATGTTGGCAGTTCAGAGAGAGAAATTTTGAGATGCTCTTTGATGTTTCTTTTTTCCAAATAGATGTTACTTCATGATTTTCTGAACTGACCACTTCATACTCTCTCTGCTGCCAGCTTTCATCTGTTTTATACAGCGCACGAGGGACTAGAATTAGATCTCTTGTAAAATGGAGCAAATACATTTAATTTTATGCAATAATATGCCATTAATTTTGGAAAAGGGCAACTGAAGAAAAACTTGTGAAGAATCCTATCACAGGGCTTTGATTTTATATAAATTAAATATAATTATAAAATATTATGATAAAACCCTCTCTTACCGAATACAAACTTGACTAAAATTTACTCACTTAAAATGACCAAAATACAAATTTCAAAATATCAAGGGAATGACAACTTCCAAAGATTTTTTTTTATCTACAGTGAGCTTGGCCGTACATCTTATATGATCTCTGTGATCAAAGAACTGAGAACTGAAAAAAGATATTGATTGAGATCAACAAGGCGTCACCAAGGCCACGACACAAAACTGCTTTCACACAAAGACACACAGTAAAGAAACTTAACGTTGAGCTTGACAGCTCGTGACATTGGGGAAAAAAACAAAAAACAAAAAACCTACTCTAGGTCCTCTTCCTTGCCTGTTCAGGAGCTTTTGATTGAATCACATGGTCTTCATCAGCGGATGAAGTTTGCTCACTTGTCATTAATCCATGAATGTTCAAACTTTTTATTAATCTGGGCATCTTCAAGACTTCTCACAATCTCAGAACCAGAGCTGGGAAGTAACAAACTCCAATTCTTTTTTAAAAGTACTTAAAGAGAGTTTTCAGGTATCTGTACTTTATTTGAGTTTTTACTTTTACCCAGTACATTTTAACACAAATATCTGTATTTTACACCTTACATTTTCAAAACAGGCTTGTTAATTTAGGTTTAATCCATTTGAGGGGAATTATTGATTATTTTTATTTTGTGTGCCGCCTTCCCAACATCAAGACTGATTTAAACCAAAAATGGAAACAGAAAAGATGATTCCTTGGTGTATCCATCAGTGCATATTACACATGATAGATGTAACAAGAGAAAATAGACACAACAAGGCAAAACACAACATAAAAGACATAACAAGACAAAAAAGTTGTAAAAAAGCTGTAACAAGAATTAAAAGTGTAAGAAGGTAAAAAAAAAAAACATAACAGGACAAAAAAATGACATAAGATAACTAAATATGTCAAGTTTTGATAAATTCATTAAATTTAACATTGATAATTTCATCAATCTTGCCAATCTCAAACTCATCCATAAATGTCTACATAATCAGGCTCCTCAGGTGCTCAGTGACCTTGTGGTTCCACTTAGAGCTTCAGGCTCAGTAACACGTGGAGCATCCAATGGGAATTGTAAGGTTCCTCTGTGTAAATCCTCATTTGGACAAACAGCTTTTTCTGTCCGTGGAATTAACATGTGGAATTCTCTACCTGTAGAAGTCAAACTGGATCCTGATTTAGATAACTTTAAACTCAAATTGAAACAGTTTTTGAAGAGGAATCAGTCATGCAGTCATGGATAATTTGGTGCTTCCTATTCTATGGTGCTTGTATCTTGTATTGTTCTGTATTTTTGCACTGTTACTTGACTTTTTGTTGCTGAGTCTTTTGTATCTTAAGGCGCAGCTAGGGACGGGCACTGCAAATTAGCTTAGGCTATAAGTGCTATAGTGTGTGGCATTGATTTATGCTACATACTTGTCCCTATAAAAATAAACATTAAATAAAATAAATAAAGATGTAACAAGACACAAAAGACATAACAAGACAAAAAAGACATAAAAGCTGTAACAAGATTAAAAAAAGAAAAGCGTCATAAAAGACATTTATGTCTTAAGATTTAAAAAAAAGACAACAGGACAAAAAAAGACAGAACAAGACTGAACAGACAGAGAGAGAGAGAGAGACTAGAGTGTGGAGACAAGGTGCTGTTTGACGAGTACGGTCTCCTGTTTTCGTAGAATTCATCAGGATGTCTGTAGAACTGTAACATTGTGTTGGTGAAGGCTCACAGTATGGAGATAAAACTTGGCCACAGGGGGCCACCTACATAGAATATTTGGTGGCCACTGACTAACTTGTTGTGGCCACAGGCCATAAGCCACAATTAATGTTGAACCCTGTATTCATATGCAGATTTCTGTTTATAGATTTCTCCAAGTCCATTTTGCTATCAGTTCACTGTTAAGAGTTTGTTCCTAAAAGCTGCAGAAAAAGCGAGTAAGTGAGCCTCGGGTTTCTCAACATGTTTCCCAGGTCAATAATGATGTAAATAATGTAAAGCTCAACATTAGGGATGCCACTAATGATTATTTTCATTGTTGATTAATCTGTCAATTATTTTCTCGATTAATCGATGAGCTATTTGGGCTATAAACTGTCAGACAATGTCAGACAGTGTTTCCAAAGGCCCAAGAAGACGTCCTCAAATGTCTTGATTTGTCCACAACCCAAAATATTCATATTCATGTGTCATAAAGGAGCAACAAAACAAGAAAATATTCACATTTAAGAAGCTTGAATCAAAGAATTTTGACCTTTTTTCTTTAAAAATTTACTCAAACTGATGAATTGACTATGAAGTAGTTGCTGATTCATTTAATAATCGATTATTCAATTAATTGTTGCAGCTCTACTCAATATTTATGTCGACACAAACACTAAAAGAGCACAGAACAGTGGATAGTTTGAACATCTACAGTTCCATGACAAACAAAAGGCAGTAAGTTGGCCTCGTATGAAGATTGTTTTGTTGATATCTTGGTGGAATGAGCTCACTGCTTGTCTGTTGACTACTAGAATGAAAATCACTACTCTGGGTTGGTTTTGTGTTTGTTGTTATTGTGTTTTGATCTCTTGGTTGTTTCCCCGCTCTTTAGTTTTCAGTCCATGCAGCATATTTCAGGCCATGCTGGATTGTCACACAAAAGGGAGTGTTTGTTCAAGGCACAGCAAGAAGACGTGAATAACAAACTACAATCTGTTTACATTCAGTTTCATGGGGAAAAAAACTTACATCTCACCATGAAGAAAGAAAAATATACTCAAAATACAAAACTTGCAAACATACAGACTGATTGTAGACCAATGAGATTAGCACACGGAATTAGACTTTAAAGATTAGGATATGAATGCATACCTCATTTATACAACATACAGTAGTCAACATGCAGTGGACTGTCACACAGAATAAGTTAATAAACTGAAATCATGGTACAGTATAGTAGTGCTTGAATTTTCATCTTTGTATTGGGACATAATAAAACTTAATTTTAGCACAGAAATATGTGACCAACACTCAACAAATAAATACAAATAAGTCATTTTCCAGCCATTTATGGGAACAAATTATTATTATGATTTAGAATTTTTACAACCAAAAACCAAACACACAAATATAATGGCTTTGGTAGTAACAAATGTTTAGTTACTTTCATTAATTCACATAATTAGCTAAATTAAAGAGATTTCCATATTGTTCTCTTGTAATGGGAGAAAGAAGACTTCATGGCATTTTTTCAAAATGTTGTTAATCCCAGAATGTGCTTCGAAATTTCCATCGCTCTTACAACTTATCCATATAGTTCAACATTTTGAGAGAGAGAGAAATTTGCTTTCTTGCAGAGTTACATCAGAAGATAATACACACCAGCTTTTGCCACCAGCAGGTTAGCTTATCTTAGCGTAGCATAAAGACTGGAAACAGGAGGAAACAGCTAGTCTAGTTCTGTCAGAAATGAACAAAGGAGCCACTCAGCAACCCTAAAATTCACTAGTTATGACGCAACAATGGCAGCATCCATGGAAGTGCACATTGTGAATGTTAAGCCATGATCTAAAAGGCTACATGAAGTACATTTGCCTGTAAATGATACATACTATCTACTATGTAGTAAAGTGCCATAAAATGAAATGCACAATGGTGTCTGTTGCCACATATAATTTTTTCCTCTTCTGTTTTGTTTATGCAAAGAGGCTGCATTGCTGAGAGTTCAACTGAGAGTTACACTTGCCAAAGAAACTCAGTTTTACGTTTGCTGTTGTGCACCTGGAAGAAGTCGGAAGTTGGAAATTTCAACTTGAAAATTCAGACTTTGACTTGAGATTGACATTAGGTGCATTAAGGAACACAGAAATTTCAGAGTGCCCCTGAAGTCAGAATTCTCACTTGGAAAACTGAAAGAACCTCACCAACAGACCTCAAAATCCAATATGGCTGCTCTGTGCACGAACAGTAAGGGAAACCTGGGGTAACACACTTTTGTGTCTCATTAAATCAGTCATAGCACAAAACACAGTGTAATAACGTTGTTATCAACCGGCAGAGGTTTTTACTTTTACTCCCTTCCTTTTAACACAAGTATCTGTATTTCTACCTTAGTAAAGAATGTGCAGACTTTTGCCTCTGTCAACTGGTAGGGCAAGGACAAGAAAGGTTTTGCTGGAGGGGTCTATCTTGGTTTTCCCACTTGATGGACTGGTCATTCCTCGCTCCAACAGATTTGGAGTGCAGCATTTGTACTGAGCTAAACTAACCGGCTGCTGGGTGCAGCTTCATAAAACATCAGGTGTATCAATCTTCTTATCTAACTCTTTGCAAGAAAGTTAATTGGCATACACAAAATGTTGTTTTAAAATAAATAAAATAAATCAAGTTGGATCACATACACAGTCAAAAGAGCATAATAAGAGAATACTCTGATTAAGATGGGACAGCTCTGCAAATCCTTGACCAATCTCCAGTTGCCCCCTACCCCCAAAACCCAAAGCACAATATCAATGACACCAAAAATACTGTAGCAAAAATAGCAACCTTAAATTGATAATGTAGTTACAACAAGCCGCAGGTACAGTCAAGCTGCTTGTGCCTCTGTGGAGAGTGTACATATATCACAGTACATCTCTGAGTTACATTCGGCCCTCCGTCTGTCTGCTCTCTCACTGCAGATGGCTTCACAACTCGCTGCCCTCACCCCCAGCCCTCCTCCCCGAGCTCTGCCGCCGCCGCCGAGGAACCAGATATCACCCGTGCCCAGATCACTCTGTCAGTCTGCCGGGGCAAGCCTGCTCACACCACCCACTCTGATGGGAACTTTCACCTCCGCTCATGTCCAAGTGGCACTGCATGGACAGAGTAGCTATGATAGCAACCCACCCCAGTCACTTCGATTACTTTTAACCTTTTTAACTTGCAAATGAAGCCAGAGAAGAGATGGAATCCCTGTCGTGGAGCATCCAGTAGTTTAATTAAAATAATCTGTACATTTAGGGTGGATGTGTCTTCTGTCCAGATTGATGTTGGCGTCCGTAAGACAGGTTCAGGAGATGTTTTGGCAAAGTGCTGCCTATACATTGATACATTTCCTGTATTCTTAAGCTTCTTTCGTCTTCGGTTTCTTCATCCTTTTGCCCAGGCGCAGGGTCTGAGGCAGCTAAGTTGGAGTCTGAGGTCAGTTGCGAAAACGCTGCATTTAGCAATCCGTGTTCCCCAGGTGAAGGACACGTGGAATCAGCTTGGGGGGATTTGGTGTTACTGGTAGCTCACAGGGCTGTCCATGAGTGGGCTGGAGCAGTAGGGGTCCGGGGGGTCTTGGAGCTCAGTCTCATGGGTCTGGGCGTGGACGTCCTCACACTCCTCTTCCTCCGCCGGGCCATGGCCTGAACTCTGGGAGCTGGCCATGGCGCCGTAACTGTGGTGGGCTGGCGACGGCATGGGAGTCAAAGCCAGCTCTGGCTCCAGCAGCACAGACGCCACAAACAGCTGAGGGAGGAAGATCAACAGAAAGTTTATGATCGTGTAACACAATAAATCACTCAGTTCAAGGGGAGAATATAAGATCAAAGTGTGGTTTTAGATTTGGGCTTTTTTCCCACCCTACAATTATTAAGTTAAGATACAAGTTAAGGCCTTAAATTAATAATTCAAAGTGTTTATATCCTAATTAAAGAAGAAATATTCAGTATATTTACTGCGCTAGTAATAAAATGACCATGATATGGCATCATCAATTGAGGAAACATGCAAAATTGAAATACTGGCTTCTCCGACAACAATGCAACAGCCAGAATTTTCCGTTCCGGTCCGGGACATCTGTTTTTGTTTTGGCCTTTGTGACTCTGCACACAGCCCATTTAATGTTTATTCACTTTACATGGAGCCAAAATTAATACAGAATGTTTGCTGAGTGAGTAAGTGTTTGTGTCTGTTTATAAGTCATGAGAAATTATTAATAATCTTTTAGAAGGAGTAGATGTTTATGACAGTTAAATTGAGCAATATGTTAATGGAGTCTGTCAACATAGTTCTGGTCACATTGAAACTTCAAAGTTTCCTTATAAAGTACAGACTTTTTGAGCCCAGCGTGTGTTTTGTTAGCATTCCTTGTCAGTTTGCTACCAATAATAGTGCCTCTGTACTCTGTACTCCTGTCCACTCTCAATGTTTGTGTTGTTCATAATTCCACTTTTAAATTGAGGTATTAAAAGTATATAAAAGTATTGGCAGAAAAATGTACTTTACGCTTTAAAAGTAGGTACTCATGTAGAAAATGTATTCAATGTTCTTCTTTATGAAGAATGCTTGTGGTGATTGGCTGCAAGCAAAACAATATAATAGTCACTTTTTTCTAGAACTGGGTACCAAAAGGAGTGAATGCACGTATAATGTGACTGGAGAAGTTTTGATACAACTTGATACTAGGTCATCGCAATTGATAAAGGCATTGAGTACAGATACCCAGCCCTAGTTATATATAACAAATACTTTATAAGATGATCAAATGTTCTGCATTTAAAATATCTGCAAAGTAACTGGCAACTTAAGTTGTTAGATAAACATAATAGGGTAGAGTAGAATTATGAAGCATAAAGTGGAAATACTCGAGAAATATCTCAGGGCTGCATTCAAGTATAATACTTGAGTAAAAATAATTCTTCACCACTTCATACAGTATTGGTGGTTTTGCATAATCACTACATTATTCTCAACCATTTTCCCAAACATACCATAGTTTATTAGTTTGTTAGTGTGGTTTTGATGCCCCTCCAAGACTTAAGCGATCCTATTAATTTCAAATCATAAAATCAATGTTTTTGACATCCATGCAGCACTTACTGTAAATCCACCAGTCTGGAAAAGTCATTGGACAACAATAACCAATGTAACTTTTACGCAAATAAAACTGAGCCTCGCGTGTCAAGTTTCAAGTGTCTGACAACTGCGGCTACCAGGACAGTAGAAGAAATGCATTAAGGAACAAAACATGCTTTCTAAGATAGATTGTAACACTCATGAAAAGTAAATGTAATTTTTTTGGTACATAGATTAAAACATGCAAAATGCTAAAATGATCCTGTAAGATATGTTTTAATGGTGAACTGTGAGTCTAATGAGGATAAAAAGTGATACTGTACACTGGAGGCGGTGGTGGATGTCACAGTGCTCCTGTCTGCATCAGTGAACGTCCCCTCTGCTGGCTGATCAGACATCTGAAACAAAGAAAATACATTATTATTCAGTCAGTATTAGTTAATCTTCAGGGGAACCTGGTCTCAGAGAGTTATGGTGGCACTGACCTGGTAGCTTGTTGACTTGTCTGGTTGCTTCCTAAGGCACAAGCGGAAGAGCGAGAAGGCAATAGAGGAGAGCAGGGACACTAAGGTGAAGAGGGTGATGGGATGCACTGGACCTGTGACGGTACGGGGAGACTGCGTTATAATGTACATTCATGATACAATGAGGTCACAGAAACTGCAGCAGTATAGAAACTGAAGTGTTACCTAGTCTGAGCACAGAGAAGAAGAGCAGCCAGAACATGCAGAGGATGGGAGCCACGATGACCTGGCTGATGGCTGCTCTGTGGATGCGCTGGTTGAGTTTGGTGGGGACGTATGCATAGTAGATGTTGTATCGGTCAACCATGTGCTTCAGGATCACATAGAGCAGACCTGGAGGGGCACAAGAAAACAGAAAAACAGCATTCACAAAGTATTCTTTGGAAAATGGAGGGCTGTATAGTTGATCTAAGTTAGAGAGACAGAAAATCTTGGAATGATCCTTTAATATCATGGCGATTATTTGTATTTTGTTCTCTCCAGCTTCCACCAAACCCCAAACATACAGCAAGGCGTTTAAGCTTCAAGCTCTGAACTTACTGCAATGATCAATGCACAATTAAATTATTGTGGCATGGCTACACTTTGATTAATTTTTCATATTAAATGGATAGTTTGGATTATTTGATGTGGGATTGTATTAGATACTTATTCACAGTCAGTGTATTAACTACAGTAGATGCTGAGAAGTGTACCAGCATGAAAGGTAAGCAATATACTGTTGTAGACAGGGTCAGCAACAAAAGTTATTTTAGCTACTTAAGTCTAAAAAAAATCAGTTTAAGTGTACCCTAAATTTAGAATATTTGTTACTGCTTTACTTTGTCATCAGACAGCTTTTCTGTTGGTGAACTGCTGTTATATAAGCCAAATATCGCTCTCTCAAACCAAACCAAACTCTAGTGGCAAAAACAGTAATTTTACCTTACAGAACATGAAAGTTTCTTATCTATTGCCCCTGTGATCTGTTAGTTTTTGTTTGTGTTATTGTGTATCTTCAGTGGATACAAACTGACCTTTTAAAACACAGAAGTCACACAATAACACAAACTGAGGCACCTGTGGAGTTTGGTTGGTTTGAGAGAATGATATTTGACTTATATGACGGTGGTTTCCCATTAGAGAAAACTGTCTGACAGCAAAGTAAAGTGGTTTCCCATTAGAGAAAACTGTCTGACAGCAAAGTAAAGTGGTGATTTTTAGTAGCTAAAATAATTTTGTTGCTGACCCTGTCCATAGCAGTACATTGCTTAGCTTCTGTGCTGGTACTCCTCTCTGCCTCTCCTAACTGGGGACCACCAGGGGCTGACCACCATCTGCTGTAGTTAATAAACTGTATCAATAAGGACCTCATGTCACCCCACCTCAAATAATCCTAATTTTACTTATAATATTTTGGCCTTCAGGTTGGGCAGTTAAATGAAATTCTGTGTTGCTTCTTTGTGGTTCCACCGAATGAGTTTTAATTATCTGCATCAGAAAAATGTTTATAGCTGAGAGTAGCACAGGTAAAATGCACAGAACAGCAGGGTATTCTGGATGAAAGGGCCCGCTCAGACTGACGATTTGACTGCAGAAGTAAATAGAAGCTTTCTGAGCTCTGGGCAGAGACAGGAGCAGAGTGGGCGTCTGGCTCGCAACTCACTGTGTCTGGGTGTCTGGGACTACAGCAGCAAATTCACACAGTCTGCATTGGACTGGCAGGCAGTAGAGGAGAGTGAGGTCACAGTACGAAGAGAGACAGCACACGCACACACACACAAGATGAAGAGAGAAGGTGATGGGACGAAGGAAAAAAGACAGAAGGTGGACAGAAGGAAGAGGTAGATGAGGATAAAGGAGGGTCACCGTGCTGTATGTTGCTCACCGAAGGGCGTAATGATGGGACATGTGATGCTGTAGGTCACAGTGACTGCAAAGATACACATGGTCCAGGCGTACTCCAGGCCAAACTGGAACTCATAGGCCTGACTCTGCAGTTAGAAACACAAACAAGGTAAGAGTTCACATCTTAAAGGAACAGTTCACCCCAAAATCAAAAATAATTTTTCTTACATTTTCCTCTTATCCAATTTAGATGGATAAATAGCTCTACGTGTAGGAGGAAATATATATTTATTGATTTTGGGGTGAACTGTCCCTTTAAAACAGGGCACAATCTAATGTGCCTGACATGAAAACACTGAAAGAAGCATGAAAGGCTCCACTAACCCGTTTGACATGAATACGCTCAGCCTGGGACTTGGCGAAGCAGAGGCGAAGGGCGTACACCGTCAGCGCTGGGATGCGAAGCAGCTCCATAGATGTGCCAATCAGACTGGATGTGATCACATAGTTTACGAAGAACGCACCGTTGTCAGGGAGAAACACACATCTGCAACAAGAAAATAATAAGACATACACGGAATAAATGTAACTTTTAATAAAAAATGGTAACATTTTATTTTAAGGGGTGGCCGTATGGCTTTCATTACACTGTCATAACCATGTCAAAACACCCATTTAGTTTCATGTTGTAACACAACATCATACTGTCATGTGTGGTTGGATTTGGCACTGGCATTTACAGCATCACAGTGGTCTTCTTGCCAGGAGCTAACAAGCTAATGTCAGCTAAAGATAACAGCAGACAGCAGTTAGCGTACTTTAGCAAGATAACCGCTGCCTGTTCATCAGCTAACACTGTAAGCTAAATCACCTTGGTACATACTCTGTCATCAAAGTGGCCTCATAACATTTAATGCCCTCTTTATGACAAGTCCAAATGGTACCACTTTAGCTTAAGTCCAGGAAATTATTCATGACACTATTATAGCATCATTTGACAGTGTAATAAAACTTAATGTCCTCTTTATGACAAGTCCAAAATGTACCACTTTACTGGAGGTCAAGGAAAACATTCATGGCATACTTATAATGGTCTCATGATGACCTGTGTCAAACCCAACCACATATGACAGTATAACGTCACCATAAAACATAAAGCTGAACAGTTTCTCTACATTTGATTATGTCAAGTTGTCATAACATTAACAGGCTATGCTGTCTTGATTAAATTCAAGTTGTCATAACAAAGACATCTCAAACAATGTTAACCGTGCATTAAAGTTGAATATGTCTTACCCACTTGGCCTGTGAATTAGTATGTCTACTTAATGTAAATTGCTTCAATAAAAACAACTTTAAAAGTCCTGCAGTAATGCCATAATACTGTGTGTTTTATTTCAGCAAAAATATGTTATCTTACTGGAATTTGACATCCTTCTCATCCAGGAAGTTGACATCAAAGAGCCAGGTGAAGAACAGGTCCAGACTACAGAAAAATTAAAAAGGACATACTTTTAAAAAAGACGTGGTTAAAATCAAAAGAATTGATTTTAAAAAAAGCATGAAAGCAGACGTTGTGCATTTGATTTGAGTGGAGGTGTACCTGGACAGACCAAGTGAGGGCAGGAGGATGACCATGAAGACCAGCAGTAAAAAACACTTGTGCATCGTCACTTGGTTCTCACCAGATCTGAGACATTAAATGAAAACCAAGTGATCATAATAACATCATTATGCAATGCATGTTAAGTTATAAAACATATCTATACAGCTCCCTTCAACATAATCAATCCATAATGTGCAATAATGTAATGTAAAGTCAGCTGACTCTACATTTACAGGACTGTTGGGCTCATTAGCACGAACTACGCTTTTCACTCCAGTAAACAGTTGATTTGCATTTGCTCCTTCGCACATCACGCCTGCACAACACGTTTGTGGGGGTGGTTATGTAAAGAAAGGGTGCTCATAGGTGGTGCGTGAGGTTGTCTCCTTATGCACAGTTGTTCCGCTCCTCCTCCTGCTAGTCACCATGTGCCGCTCCTCTGCGCATGGTGACTACTGTGCATATCATTATCCTCACATGGAGATCTCTATGACAACCTGCCCAGAATAACAGTGCAGGGAGAGTGACAGAGAGGAGGAGGGAGAGTGGGGGGGAAGTAAAAAGAGCAACAGGGTGAAGGAGAAAAAAAAAATAATTGAAATGAAAAAAAGAGGAAATGCTGGGAGTTGAGAGGAAGACAGATGAAGGGTCCATTTGAAGAAGCAAAGGACAGGCATTTCCATTTCAGAGGAGAGAGGAGAGTGGTGGACGATGGCTGGTGAGTACCTGGTCCAGTGGGACTCAAAGAAGGCTGAGTAGTAGACGATGAAGGGCAGGAGCACCGAAAACGCCCACAGCAGGAGGGTCGGGAAGAACTGGGTAATGACCGGGCTCTGGATTGGACAGTGAAATGATTAATTAAAGTCAAGATGAAATGAAAAATGACCCTTTTTGATGTTCTTAGATCACATCCCCAGTCATAAGGTGTACCTATTTAACAATATATGCCAAGTATCAATTTCTCTTTACGTTAATATCAAAGTCATGCAAAATCCAATCATTTGTTCTTCCTGTAAAACTAAATATGATATATGCTTACAACCAACCAGTTTCATCCACTAATATCACACCCACATGTCAATCAAACCTCAGATTTAAGTGCTGCACAGCTAACGCATTAGTTAGCTAGCTAGCAAAAGTACAGCACGTCAGTGTGTCGTCCAAGATGTTCACACCCCACACCTTGTCCTGCTTTGCCAAAATATAGTTGTTATGGGCCCATTGGCTAGAATTTACTCGCTAGGGAAAGTGCTATCTGTGATAGCAGATTATGTGCAAGACATTTTACTGTGGACTGCTTCAGCATGTGACGTTAGCGACATGGAGCATAAGATAAGCTGGTGGCTGGGCCTCACTGATTAAAGTTACTTCAAAAAAATAACAAACAAAAAAACTTAATAACTCTTCACATATTTTGGCTGAAACTGGATCACATATTATGGAAAAAAGGCTTTCTGCTTTTCCCTCTGATATCCTCACAGGGAACACAGTCACAAGGATATTTACAGAGTTTTCTGATGGAAAGACAACTACTAATGGCTAAAGTAGCTAACTAAGTTATCGGACTAGCTAGAAGCCTAACCCAGCAAGAAAACCAATTTCGTACTGTATCCCCTGTCATCAAATCTCCATCGGTCTCAGTGGTGGTGTTTAGGCCCAGTTTTGCTTTGTTCACGGGGACCTTGCAGTCTGGGAAGAGTCTGCTAGGTTGATAGACAGCTGTAGCTGAAAGGCTGGATGGGGTGTTGTGTTAACACTCATTTAACGTTACTGGCCACTGTGACAAGTCCCTCACTAGCTGCCTGTTTTTATTTGCAGAAAACACGTAAATATGCTGAGGCAAATAGCACTCTGATTTCCATTTGCAATTTATGATGCTTAAGAAGGTTAAAATGTTGTGTTAAGGTCACACTGTGCAACTCAATCTCTCAAACTCTGACCCGCAGACTCTCCACAGGCCTTGTGACGTTGAACTTGTCCATGGTGTTGACGATGATGGCGGGAGTAGTGAGGAAGAAGAGCAGCAGGAAGAGGAGGATGTTGAGGAGGACACAGCGGAGCCACCAGCGAGATCCACACACTGACAGATTTTCCCTGGTGACGGGACAAATAATGAGCCTCAATTCACACTCGTCATCCAGCAGGACAGACAGGACAGTTAACACACTACTGTCCCCTGACACTCCTCTACTGTATGTATTGACATAAGCCTGAAATAGCCAGCTCTTTGTATGTGAGCTGGTGAGTGTTTCCACTGAGAGCAGCACACTTCAGCGCTCAGTTTTAATGAAGGAACAGAAGTACCTGCTCCTCCAGTCGTCTATTAGTGCAAAAACACACTGGCACACAAACATGCTGCAACCAAACAGGCGTGAAGCACAAAGAGTGAGCGCTACCATCTCTTTGGTTTAATCTCCCATACATATGCATCACTCATTTGTTACATAATCTCGCTGGGACTGCTGCATTTGCTTTCCAAGATAAGAAACATGCATTATGGCTAATCCAATCATGGACAGGGAATGAGCTTTAAATGTTTGAGATCTGTTAGACACAAGCAACAACATACTGATGCATCTTAAAGAGGCAGTTCACCTCAAAATCAAAAGTAGCATATTCCCTTTTACCTGTAGTGCTTGTTATCCATCTAGATTGTTTTAGTGTGAGTTTGAGAGTTTTGGCGCAGAGGCTGCAGACATGTCTGCCTTCATCTGAATATAATGGAACAAGACGGCACTTGGCTTGTGGTCCTCAAAGCGTTAAGAATACATTGAAAAGCATTTTCTTTCGACCAAACTACACCCAGCAATCGCATCACCACACTAGCTAGAGTGGTATTTCTACTTTATGGTAATGCTCGACTATTCTTGCTTTTTTAAAATTTCCCATTTGTACTTGGTGCCTAGTACTTTTTTTGGTATCACCTCTACAGAAGTTCCTGGCGAGCTGAGCCAAAACTAAAATGTGATCATTTATTAATCACAGAGAATTGTCATAAATGTGACATGGGATGTGTGACACAAGAATAAAACCTGCCATCTTTAAAGAAGCAAAGATACCACTAACAGTTTCAATAGTGTCTTTCATGAACGTGACCCCGATTTTAAGAAAATGGCAGCCTGCAAAACGTTCCAGTGTATCCAGTGAGAGCTGGATGGAGCGACTCAAAATTAGAGGGTCTACAAAGAACTGTTGGCCACACACGGCTACCATCTGACTTTCAAATAGTGCAGGGAGACGTGCAATGGGAGGGAGGAAGGCTTTGACTTGGCCATGGCTTTGTTGGAGAAAATGGTGGAGGATGGTGAATGTCAGCTCTGTAATCTGATCTGCTCAGCTCAGTGGTGCTTATGTTACAGCTCAGCTGAGGACAACACCAATAATGTTTAATGTTAAATCCTGCGCTGTCACAAACACGATCCTCTCATTCATGAGTTGATGTACGGTAGAAAGAAAAGAGTTCTTGTATGAAACTGCGCACAACAAGGTCTGTGGATTACCTTGTGTAACTGGGTCATGATTTACGGAAAGAGCCATTCCTGTTGAGTTTTCACATTTTTGTTTTTGTCGCTTTGAGTACCATGAGCCAAGTGCCATATATTTCCATCATATTCTAGAGAAGGCAGAAATCTCTACAGCTGATTTCTCCAAAACTTGCAGCTCACACCGAAACAATCTAGATGGATAAATAGCACTACGGGTTAAAAGAAAAATATGTTTTGTTTTTAAGGTGAACTGCTCCTTTAATTGCTGCTGTTAGTTACTTTGGTTTTCTTTAACAGGAGCACAGAGCTACATGACAAAAGAAGTAGGAATAGTAAATCACAGCCAAGGTGCATAATAATGTCTGCAACTTGTCTAAATAAAAAGACTCTTTGAGGTCCATCATTACAAGCTAATGTTGCATTGACAAGCAAAATTACAGCCCACAGAACTTTGGTTAAAAGTCTAGTCACAATCCCGAGGTTTTCCAAAGATACCCAATATGTCAGGGTTAATTACAGGGAAATGTGTCTAACTGATGCGTAAAACATGTAAAACTGGATATTACACTCAAAATATGTGTCTGGATGGGTTTTTTCTGTGTGCTCCGGTTTCCTCCCACAATCCAAAGACATGCAGGTTAATAAACTGCTTGTACTGAAGGTGTGAATGTGAGTGTGAACGGTTGTCTGTCGGTATACCATGTTTCTTGTTCAATGTATGCTGGGATTGGTTACAGCTCCCAACAGATACGCATAGGATGAGTATAGATGTGATTTCTTTGAAGTGGGGTTGTGTGAGGTACTCCATAGTCAGTGCATTGACTAGATGGTGGTCAGCATGCCTCTGGTTTGGAGAAGCAGAAAGGAGTGCCAGCATGGAAGCTAAGCAATGTACAGCTGTGGACAGAGACAGCAGCAAAAGCCACGCTTTTTTAGCCACACAAAAAAGGTCCACCATTACCAACGCCATTGTATAAGCCAAATATCGCTCTGTCGCAAAGACTCATTTTCCTTACAGAACATGGGACGTATCTACACGTGTCTACAGCTGCCTCCATCTGTTTGTTTGTTTGTGCTATTGTGTGACTTCTAGTGAATCCTTTAAAACACCAAAGTCGCAAAATAACACAAACAAATGAACTGATAGAAGCAGCGGTAGACCAGCAACTCCTGTGTTGTAAGAATGAAAATCACAGATTTCGCCTATGGAGTTTGGTTAGTTTGGAAGCAGTAATATTTGCCTTATACGACAGAGGTTTCCTGTCAGTAAAGGCTGTCTGTAGTAATGTAAAGTAATGTGGTGAAAATATTCTAAATATAGCCTTAACTTAAACTGATATTGACTGTTTTAGGTGGGCCTTTTCAGGAGGCTAAAATATGTTTTGTTGTTCACCCTGACCACTGAAATCCATTGCTTAGCTTCATTGCTCATACTACTCTCTGCTTCTCCAAACTGGGGCCATGCTGACCGTCATCTACAGTGAGTAATACACCAACATTGTTTTGCCTCATGCAACCCCACTTTAAAACCTGAACAATCCCCTTAAGTAGAAAAGTAGTATGATGTGGACTTTGAGGTTAATCAAGGACAAATAAGAGTAATTGGACCCTTAAGATTTAAGAGGCACAAATAAAACGAAAATAAAACAAGTTCCAGTGAAGTCAGTACTGACCAGATGATGTCACTGGGAGCAGGTGCGTAGCTGACCCCCCATTTGTGCGACTGCACCACCGTCGTTATGCTGGACTGCTGCGGTCTGCGGCGGCAGTGCACGCGACTATAGTCCTTCACAATGCTGGAAAACAAAACAAGATTTATAAAAGTGCTGCAGAAATCAGCACCAGCACCCAGTAACGCCTGTTTTTATGTCCCTGCATGAGTTTTATGGCTGCTCCCTGCTGTGACAGGGTGTACATGATGAGAGGACCTGACAGACACAAACCTCGGTGTCATGCTTTTGTTTACTCACACAGCAGTCATCCTCTCATCACGGAAAGTCACAAAGGCGATGCCAAGCCTCTTCATGGAGATGCGGTTCTTCTCAGCATTAAACTCGTCTGTGCGCTTCTCTTCTAACTCACTGTAGTACTGTTCTGCATCCACCTGCAGAAAAAAAGTTAGAGCACACATTACTCGCTGCATCTTACAGAGAGATCCCCAGATTTGAAGCAAGATATGTTGCTGCTGCATGAACCTACATTTGGATTATAGTGCCATCAAGTGGTAACACACTTTCTGTGCAGCTCAACCATGCCATCACCTACTGATCCCAATTAGATTGATAAAAAAAAAGTACCTTCTCAAAGCCACAGATGTCGCAGCAGAATATCTGAGCACATGGATGGGTCTTGATCATGATCTTTCCCTCCTTTTGTGCCTTCGTGGCAAAGTACAGCCTGCCTTTCATCGCCTTGCGCCTGCAAAACACATTATCCTCAAGACAAGAGTCTGGCATTGATCACAAACTGTGTCACTCCATTCTGTAACAGTTACTGTACCTCTCTAAGTCCAGCCTCATCAGCTTGTGGACATTGAAGCAGAAACGGATGTCAGTGACAGTACAGCTGGGGTAGGCCTCACTGGTGAATGAAGCAGAACGAGTGGATCAGAATGAAGGTGGTGAGATCGTCAGTGTGAATCAAACCCAGGGAAAAGATTTAACTTGACGTAATGAAATAGAGAAGAAAACAAGTGTACTGGAAGTGTTTGGTGATGAGTCCTGGGTCGGAGATCTCTCTCGGTATGGAGGTGATCATTAGTGTCCTGGCTACCTGCAACACACAATGCAACCACCATGAGTAGTTTTGTTATAATGAAATGCAAAAACAACACCATCTTATCAAGTGATATCAGCCGAGCTCACAGCGTGGCTCTATGGACAGCAATGATGGTCTGTCGGTCCACCACACTGATGCAAATATCTAAGCAACCACATGGACTCATTTGATACACACATTCATTGTAACCAGAGGTTGAATCATGATGACTGATCCTTTGACTTTTTCTCTAGTGCCAACAGCAGGTAGGAGTGGGCGATATCAAACTTTTAAAATTTGATGCCTTACCTACATTTTTTGTTAAAACAATGACCAACTTTTAGGGAAAAAAAATCTGAAAATCACATGACACATTATAACAAATTCATTACAAAAGCATATGAGCACAATTAAATAAAACTGCTTGTGCTAATAAGTGTAAAAATAGTCTATTTTACAAAATGTGGTCACACAACAGACGGTCTTACTCTTTCTTTTCCATCACAGCTGATAAAAGCATCAGGAGTTGCTTCAGGGAAGAGAACGTCGTAAGGGGCAGTGAGATTGATGCGGGTGACGTATATTGTGTGAGATGAGAGGTGTAGTTCACGATTTCACACAAAACTAAACAAAACTATGACAAAACACCACAAACTTAAATTTTCTTGACTTGTACAATTATGTTTTAACTTTTGACAAACAACACATGTGTAAAAAATAATTTGTCTCTCATCATTGTTTATATTTTTTCCAAATTTAAGGGGAACACCACCAACTTAGGCACTCTAAGCTCCAATAACAGCTGAACTCGCTTCTTTTTGCCGGTCCTTAGATATGCTATGTCCAAGGCTCAACTATGTTGAAAAGAATGCATCCTAACATGCTAAACTACAGAAATGGACTTGATAAGATGGACATTTTTGCAGTGGAAGAATGACTATGATGTGTAAACAGCATGACGTGTTGGTGACAGACCTTTTCATCCTCTCTGTACTCCAGCCGTATGGAGTGATGAGCCATACACAGCAACGTGATGATGAAGTAGACCAGAGCACAGATGCTGTGGAGCCACAGAAAGCTGTCCCTGTCAAACAGAAGAGTCCAGTGTTATTTCACGACTCCCTGCTATTTCATGAGATTTGATGTCATTCATGAAGTGTTAGACTTACTTCGCGCTAACATTAGCCAGTGTTGTTCTTCCAAAGTTTTCAGGACTGTCTCCTGTAGAAATAATGAAACATGACAGAGAGTGAGACATTTTAATTTCCAAATGGCTTCAAGGAAAACCCCTCCTCTTTTGTCTGGAGCCTGAGGCAATAATAAAGCAATGTCACTATTCAGAGAAAACCTCTTCCATCCAGTTTAATGAAATCTCTCTCATCTCAATGAAATTTCACACAAAATTCAAACATCGCCGTCATGCTTAACTCTGCTCTTTTAATTTGGGCACCCTTTGTTTGCTGTTGCCACGGCAGCCTGTCGATGGGTGTTGGTTTATTTAATGAGCAGGGTGACACACTGGTCTATAAGATGACAGCCAGCAGTAATAAAACCGTTTCTGTGGACAGCCCAGCTCCTCGTAGACCCCATAATGGCTCCTGCCTTCATCCTGTTATGGAATAGCTTACTCAACACTTCCTACAAAATAAGCACGCAGCTGCCAGAAGGCATTTCTGCAGCGATTTAGCAGCTAATTTGCCACCCCATGCCACCCCTGACACCTACATGTGTATGTTCAGAGGAAATGAAGCACTTTCTATTTCTATAGTCCTACTTGGGGAACCACTTGATGAATTGCCACAGGTATGCTAGCAACTCCCATTGGGTGAAATGAAGCTTTTTTCAAGTTCAAGATTTACTTTGAAATTGAAAGGAAAAATGGGCCTCAACCCAAACGTTAACTGTTAAAAATAAACTACTTTTAACTTATAAAAGTTAGTGTTTGTGCTGTGCTGTCTTAAAATTTTAAACTTTAGATGAATCAACTCTTCAACAAAAACACCAGTGAACATTACAAACAAATTTGATTTCCTTTTCATTTTCCCGGTTTGAAAAATTGAAAATGGGTCACACGAGAGTTTTAACTCTCAACAGTGCATGCTGGGAAGTCTGCTAGTTTGCTAATCATGTTTCATTAGAAGCTTAATTGAATGAGCTCCATTAACTCTGTATAGTACATTCATTCAACTCACACATCAAGTTAGAAGAACTCATGTTGACAAGTTCGGAAACAAATACCAGAATTTTTAAGTTAATTAACTTTAATAAATAAAACTTGTATATTTATGTTAAATTAATGAGAAAAGATTAGCTGATTTCACTAAATACCTGTATGATTTATTTTACAGTGTACCATAAAATACAGTTTCAAGATAGAAGAATCATATCTGAGAACATACTACGAACATAATAATAAAACAAAATAAAAAAGACATGACGACCTATACTACAAAAAACCTATACTATAAAAAAAAGCACACAAGGCTTACACACACAGGCTTGGCAGGGTTGTTCCCTCTTTATAATGCGCAAAAGCATTATAATGTGCTTTTAAATGTTCTTTGTTAATTATGCGATTTGCACTTAACACTCAAACTTCAAGTAAACTGCCTTAAAAGTTATTCTGGGTCATAATCCTGCAAAGGAATCCCCATTGTTACTGAATGTAACTGTATTCTGATTACTTCTTTTTTTCTCTAACTGTAATGGAATACAGTTACCTTTTATTTGTATCCTGTTTACATAATCCCATTACCTGTAATCCCTTAAACCTGTCAATAAATAAGTCATAAAGAGCTCTGTTGGTTTTATATCAATTTATCCTGATTTCATCTTCCCCCATTTAACTTCAGTCGTAGTTTTACCTCATAATTTTGCTTTATGGGTTATTTTAAGTTAAAACTATGTTTAATTTAACTTATGCAAGATAGTTTGTTTTTATTCTAAACTCAGCTTTACCACATATTGTTTTAAACTTAAGTTTCTGACCATTTAACTAACAAATCCTTTGGTGTGTGGCTGTGTGTGATCATCTCTGTGTGGCCTGGCTGCTCTCCCTGTGAGGTGCCCCACGTGTCTCTCCTGAATGAGGTTAAGGATATCCCTTGGTTTTTCAAACAGTCGGCTAGCTAGACCATCATGTAGGGATCAAAATACCCAGGAGGTTCCCGGAAAAGTTGACCGGCAGGATTACGGCCAAAGACAGCAGGCAAACCACCGTCGTGAGCAGGATGATGTGGCGCTGGAAAGACAGGTATGTGACGGCGTCAATGCCACATTTGCTACGGATCTCTTCATCCCTGCAAAAATAGAGAAAGGGGAAACTTTCACTTTCACAGAGTCTTAATCATGTATCCAAGACTTCCCAAACATTGTAACATCCACGATAATATCAGAGATGCTGCAAATTACTCAATAGTGGAAATTCCCAGAGGTGTGGACTCAAGTCACATGACTTGGACTTGGGCCACAAATTTGATGGCTTTAGTCTCAACTTTGATTTTAACATCAGTTAAAGGCTCATCATCCTGAGCCTTTTAAACACACAATATGTACTTTCTGATACTAGGGGGACTGTTTTACCTTAAAACAATAACAAAAGAAGTTGTAAAGTAGTGTGTGAAGCAGCAGCACACACTAAGATTTTACCGAGATGTAGTTGACATGATGTAAAAGGTATGTGGTGGTTTTCACAGTTGAAAAGCGTTGGCCTTGGCCTTGTCAATGCTACTCAAATTTTGTAGTGTAGTGAGTAGTGTAGTTTGTGTTTTGACCCCACACTAAATGAGCACAGACTAGAGTATATTGCCTTTCCAATGAGTCTTCGTACATACACTTTGGCCTGACACTTCTTCAGCTAGGAACAACTTGTTTTATAAAGTGTATGGTCTAGACCTGCTCCATATGTTAAGTGCCCTGAGATAACTTTGTTATGGTTTGGCACCACATAAAATGAAGCTGAATTGAGCTGAATTACTTGTGACTGTCCCACCTCTGGAATTTCCACAGATCCAGATGTGAATATAATCAGAGTATCTTAATCTACCATATGTATGCAGCTCTGTCAACTACCAGGGCAAATGGGCTGACAGCTTATACCTCATCATGAGTAAAACTGTGGCACCAGTACTTTGGTGCCAGAAGCTGTGGTTACCAGACTGGAGGTTCAGGAAACCCAGTGTCATAAAATAGAACAAAAAAAAAGAAAGAAAGAAAGAAAAGAGGGGCACGCTGGTCTCATGGCAGCCCACACATTGCGAACTTGCAGGGTGGGTTTTGCACTTTCCCAGGGATCCCAGGGTGAGCCACTGGCATGACAGCTAAAAACAGAAGCACCCAAACTCCACCACAATACTATGGAAACCATGGTCACCGTGCAAATCTTCTTTTTTACTGGCCTAAATGTGTTGTGTGCAGTCAGACTCAAGCAAGTGCAAATATTCAACGGGAAAACCACGGCACCAGTGGTCACATGAGCCCAGACTCGTTTGTTTTTCCTGCTAAATGAGATATAACACGAGACTTTACATTTGACGGTGACATCAGCTTTGAAGACGGAGGGCCAATAAAAGGATGGGAGCTAAGATGAGAGAAGGGTAAAATAATTACAACTGCTTTGTGCACTTACTTCATATGGTAAAGCGATGAGAGCCACGAGCAGAAGCCCTAGAAGAAGAGGAGAATCATAAAACATCCAATGGATTCGTTATTGAAGATAATAAATGACATATGTATGCAAGTCTGTGCACACCACGTCTGGCTACTTGCATGCATCCACTATTTGCATAGTAATAAGGTCTGCAGAGTGACACAGATTTAATAGGTCTAGCCTGGAGCAGTAACCACTTTACTGCAGCCTCAGCTTTGTGTAGGCACAGGGCAATGACTCCAGTCTGACTCTTTGTCTTACACCGTTATAAACATGCAGGGAGTGACCTCAGTCTATCACACAGGTGTCATGGAGTCACAGACAGTCCAGCTGAGTCATGATCCAAACTTTCCTCTTACAACAGTTGATGTAGTGCCATCTCAGACAAGTGGCCCTTATTATAAAAGTGCAACAGGCAGCATTTTTA